>LPNX010671460.1:5001-19267 GCA_001517045.1 Pseudotsuga menziesii
AGGCCAACAATGGAATGGACATAAGCACTACAGGCAGATTAAATGCCTTCTCATTATTAGACTGAATATAAATAGGAAATACATAGTAGCAATACTATGAGAAAATACCATGGGTGACTAAATATCATGGGTGACTTAACTCACTAACTAACTACAGGTGAGTTTACATTCTTCAACAGTAACAATGACCTTACTGTGGAGGATTCAAAAACTTAAGGATGGCAATGTTTACTTCATAGAAATTTAAGTCTTCACCCACTAGTTTTATATGTTGTCATGGACTGTTGTTACAAATTTATCAGTATTGTCGCCAAGATCCAATAAAAGCTGAAAATAATTAAACCAATTAGCATGTGAAGGCTGAAATGATGCTACAAAATTTCCTGAACAAACTAGGGTCTTGTTATTATTACTCAACACACTTGTAATCACAATCTCTTTAACACACCTCTTTAGATTTTCTTTGACTCTCTTTGACCTTGTGAACCTAACCTTGAAAAATAAAAATAAAATGAGTAGGGCCAAACTCTTATGCAAAAACATGGAAATGACACATGTGAAGACATGGATGATTTGTTGAGCTAACAACTTGCCCACAATTTGCTAGCAGAATGATTTACTTTCACCCCATACGATACGTACGATATGTGACATGGTAATTTCCTAGATGGAATTCAAAAGCCAAATTTTCTTATAGAAATTAATTTGTATCAAACAGTGCTAAACTTAGCAAACTACTTGATGAAGCTTGAATTGTGCACATATTTTCTCCAAGATGAACTTCTATTAGCTGTAAGATGTTCTAGGTCACGAGAATTAGAGATGACTTTGTTGCTTGCTTGTATGCCCCCTAATGCTACGACCGTTCTTGATATGTGACAATCTGTATGACAGTAGCACAAAGAAAGGTCCTAGCCATCCAACTACTTGTATTATAGGTAGAGTCAAATTTTGAACAAACAAGATACTTGCATGCATTGCAAACACAGTTGCTGATCCACCACATAACCAACAACTAAAGAACAAGGAGTCTGAAAGAAAAATAAATTACATGTTGCACTCTTTGCTAAGAACAGGGCTGGGACCTTGTGACTCTCATATGCTTAGTTATTTTCTCTTTGTTGTGTTGAATTGGAGGATACCTCAACTAACAAGATATGATGCTCCTTTAACAACACGCTCAACAAGTGGTTGTTGGATCCATGAAGGATTTGTTTAGGGTACGTTGAATCCGATTGGAGGACTGCTAGTACAGATTGGCAGTGAAGATAAAATCATTGATTGGAATGTTGGAACAGATATTGCAGCTCTTATCTTTCATTGGACAGATCTAATGCTTATAGATCTTTTGGCTGTGATTTAACATATATTACATTTCATGTGACAAATTGCGGTGGATGGACCATGCCAAATAAAACAATATATCAACAATACCTCTGATATTTGCAGCAATACAATCAACAAATTGACAGATTTGCAGCAATACAATCAACAAATTGACAATATACAAGAGTTGGTAAGCAGATCATCCCACATAGTTGTTTGGCATGCGTTGCTTTAAGTTAGACAATTGAAGCACACACATATTTGATGTTTTCAAGATTCACATTTATCTCATTGCACCCATCCGATTCTCTCTTAGAATTTCAAATTCGCCTTCACCTGTCTTTGCGATTTTTCCCTTTCTGTTCAAAACTTGATAAGGTTTCCCAATTGCACAAAAATACACCTCCTATGCTCAAATGGAGCTCAAAGTGACTGCTTCGAGTTGGGGTATGGTATATTTTTACATTTTCTACCATAATGTAATTTCAAATTTTCATTCCCATGAGAAAAAGGTTCATCTGTGTAAAAATACTGAAATTCTAGAGTCATCTTACCCTAACAAAAGTTTTGAAATTTTCCTTAAAAACTTGCTTGCATATTCCTCCTTGTGCACTTTGTGAGAGTTTTTCCCACAATAAACCTATATGGTTATATTGGGCATAAAAACCATGTCTTAATTTTTTTTATTTGACCTCAGTTGCGTGCAAACAATGTGCAAAAAGTGCCCTTGAAGAAGATTTGACAAGTTAAATTTCTACCTTTGGCTTTTTGTTTGACCGAGGAATAATGCTGCCCTTGTTTAACCTAGAGCTAGTTTAGCCAACATGGAACCATCTCGGGGATGTTAGGGACAAACCCCATATGTCGGATTTTTCCCAGGAAGCTTGCATGTATGTCGAAACAGGAGGAGGGTTACCAGACCTGGATTTTATTGTAACAGACAAAAACCAACTTTTATTATATCAAAGCTTGAGCTTCCTCACAATTTGATAGCTAATGAGGCATCTTTTTGGTATCTAGATCATCCCCCAATTGTTGGATTGTGACTTGGAGTTAGTTATAAGAACAAGATTACACGAACAACATGTCATTTGAGAAACAAGATTACAAGAACAACATGTCATTTGAGAAAATCATGTTTGTCACCATCATGTGTGGTGTGGGAGTATGGGGTATGAGAATATGGATTCAAAAATAAGTAGGGAAATATGGGTATGAGTGACCTCCCCCTTTCAACTATAGATGTTTTCTGTCCTCTAAGATTTTTGACTAACCAAGAAGGGTAAATTTTTTGACTAACCAAGAAGGGCATATGAGGGAAATACATAATAATTATAAGATTTTTTTCCAAAAACACTTGTTTTAGCTTTTAATGATTTCATGATTAAATATTAGAAAATAACATACATGCACCTACCTAAGAGGTCCATAAGATATCCGACAAGTATATGGCATTCTAAGGGGCAGGAAAGTTGAGCTGGTCCATAATGGTGTTGAACGAAAAAGAGCACTAAGGAACGTCAATCATGTGAGACTTGGATCTCCAAATTGGTAATAATATATTTGGAGCAACCACCTTCTGTAACTGAGATATGAAATGTTGAGTTGGTCCACAATGGTGAGAAGAATTGAGCTGAGTGGGTAGAACCTAGATCATGTGGTTCTTGTAGCTTGTTGTAACTGAGATATGGAAACTTGGAACTTGATGAACATGAGGGCATGAGTGGTACTCATGGTTTGAGGGAGGAGCCTCTCCTGATGTTTACACACAAGGAGCATTCAGAGTTCAACACTGTCTTCAAATTCTTCTTGTTTAGAGACTAGAAACTAAGGGACCAATCTGAAACCTACTCTACCATCAATTAAAGCATCAATTCTAAATGGATAGATGAGGAGAATGTGAGGATATTCTAGAGCATTATCTTCTTGTGTGCAACTATAGTGAGTTGAAACAACTGTTTCTTTTGGAACTGCTTTGGAATAGTTGGGAGTTGAGGAGGGTTATCCATGCTCTAGCAAAGGGCAGGACTTGTGGTGTCAGTAAAAGGAGCATGCAGAGAGTGTTATGGAGAAAAATGTCCTATGGGCTGAAAGATGTGGGGGGCTAGGGAGTCTGCAAGAAAATTGACTCATGGAGCGTCAGGGTCCAGAATTAGGGTTGGGAGGCTAGTTGAGTCATTTGGGATTGGATAGGATGGGAGCGTGGACTTCAACATAGGTATCTCTGTAGTAGGTACAGGTGGAGTGGTGTTCCAAGGGATTTATTCAACAACGATGGCTATATAGAAGTAGCATAAGGTATCCGTCCATTTTTACTGTCCATTTCTAACAGTCTTGCATTAACACTGCAAATTTCTTAGAAGCATGCAATCTTTGCAGAACTAATTGTTAGTGGTTAGTGATGGAGGTAAACTCATGGTGGAGTAAATGCAAACACATTGTGCATTTTTGGCCCTACAGGACCCTAGACTTAGATATGAAACCAAGCATCTAACCTTATCGTTGGACCTGTGATTTTTGGCAGCATTCTTGGGTGATATTGGCCTAATGTCTGTCTCAGATTTTACAGACATAAAAAATCCAGTTAAAGCTCAGGAAAGAAGGAATATTATCAATAAAAATATAGCTTGCGACAGATCCTTGAAGTAGAAAAAGGTCCTAGGTATCTCATCTATGTTCATCTCCAACAAAATCTAAGAAATAACAGAATCTAAGAAATAACACCTTCAATGCTCTGATGTATTTGGGCAGTCTTGGCATATGGTCATATTATAATTCCATCCCTATTTGAAACTTTGAACATCCCACTTCATATTATAGGTCTTAGTCGTGAATCCGTGATAGAAATAATAGGCCGAATCCTTTTTCAGAGGTGATATATGCAATGCTTGAAGAGTTTCCCTTAGTTGTTACTTCACATAGAGAGATCTCTAATGTATGTTTGATGTGCTTTACTGATGAGCCCTTCTAATTGGACCATTGGATGGACAGGGTTTTATCATAATGGGAAGAAATACTGGCTGTGATGAGCTAAGAGAAAATATCACAAAGAGCACAATAGCACAATAATTTGCTTATAGAGCCTGAAATTTGCACGTTTTCTGCTATTTCTGAAGAGAAGCCTCCGAACCCTCATGGATCATAATAATTATGACCATGAAAACATCAAAAGCCATTATCAACAGCTTCTTAGCTTAATTCATAGCATATAGATAAAGAATTACCCCAAGTATTATAAAATGAGTGCACAACACAACATAGAGGCTGAGTGTTTTCCAACCATACCTTGAAGAGAGATTGTTCCAACAAATTTGCAGATTCAGTGCCCTCGACTGTGCCCCAAAACCTCGACCTCCACCAGCAATTCTGTGTAGCTGAGCTGCTCTTCTCCTTGCCTGCGTTCTATTTGAACATTGTAACCAAAATAGGGCACACCCACACCCAGGATCGTAACGTTGCAATACAGAGGAAAAAAGAAACGTGCTGTGCCAAAAAAAACTGTATCTCGCAGCTGAAAAGAAGCTCGGATCAGTAGTTAACCCGTCGATGTGGCAGCTCGAAGGAAACCCATATATTTTGCCCGGCAATTAATTTGGTGTTCTTTTGTCTTTTTCAGAAAAAACATTACCAAGGTAAAAAGTTTATAAAATAGTTGTCACAACACAGTCCTATCAAAAAAATAGGTCCGTCGATGTGGCAGCTCAAAGAGTAGGCATCGTTCCAAGTAGATGAAATATCATTAGCTAGTATGTGAGCATCTTTCATGTGGGTACTCGTTGCACATACCTTGAGGTCATTTCCTACTTTTAAAGTTTGATGACCTATTAAGAAACGAGCCTTTGATTGAAGGTTTAGCAAATTAGCCCCTTGTTTTATGGATCTAGCCCTTGTACTCAGCTTGGGGAGTTGGTTGATATGTGGGAATCATTTGAACATATGTTGAATCTTGACCCTTGGTGTAGTCAAAGAAGATAGTGCCCTTCTTTGGAGATTGATTTATCATTCATCCATTCCTTGTTTTGAGGAGTGTCCATGTTGGAGGTTTCTTTCATGCTCATGTAGCCCTTGTTTAAGGGGGTTCTCACTATTGGATGGTTTGATTGCCTTCCCATGCCATATTTGATGGATTGCTTAGCCTTTTTTGAGCTCATTTGATGGAGGCCGTTCATATTTGAGGAAAAAATTATGCTTTTTTGGAGGTAGTGTCCACCTTTCTAGGGTTTTTTTCATGCCTTTTTGGGATTTTCTTGGTGTGTGTTCACCATTGGGGTGTGTTTTCCACATCATTTCATGCTATCTTTGATGTAGTGTTCAGATTTAGAGGGTTTTCTCTACTTTTGGAGGAGTGTTCCACATATGGAGATTTGTTAAGCCCCATTTGGAGCTAGCGCCCTCATTTCGAAGTCTCCTACACATTATTTGTGGAGTATGTCTCACATTTAGTTGGATGTAGGAGGGTCGAACCCAAGATATAGGGTGGGTTCACCATCATTTGTTTTTTATTGGAGCTATCTCATTGGAGTGCTACCTTTGTAGAAACCTAAACAATAAGTTGACCAAGATGCTCTAAGCTATCAAAATGAAAACTGTGCACCCAATGAAGTGAACCTAACCAATCGTACATTTTTTATTTTTCCTTCCTTTATGAAACGAGGAAGTGAATCCTCTATAAAACCATTGGTGTTCCCATCCATCAGTCAAGTGTCTGTATTCTTATGAACTCAGTCTGTAGTGCACCCAGTGCAATGAACCTAACCACTCAGACATTTTCGATTTCGCCTTCCTTTATGAAATGAGGAAGTGACTCCTCTATAAAACCATTGGTGTTCCCATCCATCACTCAAGTGTTTGTATTCTTATGAACCCAGTCTGTAGTGCACCCAGTGCAGTGAACCTAACTACTCAAACATTTTCGATTTCGCCTTCCTTCATGAAATGAGGAAGTGAATCCTCTAATGATAAAACCATTGATGTTCCCATCCATCGGTCAAGTGCATGTATTGTTATGAACCCAGTCTGTAGATTCACCATACAGATGAAAATTTGTTAAGCCCCATTTGGAGAGAGCGCCCACATTTGGAGGTTTCCTACACATTATTCGTGGAGGATGTTTCACATTTGGAGGTTTCCTACACATTATTCATGGATGATGTTTCACATTTGGTGGGATGTAGGAGGGTCGAACCCAAGATATAGGGTTAGATCACCATCATTTCTTATTTATTGGAGCTATGTCATTGCAGTGATACCTTTGTAGAAACCTTTGAAGTCTAGATTTGGACTTCTACTTGCTCTAATTCCCCCATCTATGGAGACACCCTCCTTCTTGGGCCTTTGTCCTCTTGGATATCATACCTATGGATTTGACCACCTTGTTTCATGGATGTTGTTAGAGTCTCTAGGAGTGTTTTGGTTTGTGTAATTCATCCTACCCTAGGGTTTTACTATTATTCTATTGTGGAAGTAAGAGGAGCTTAAAGCTATATAAGGATTTGCTCTCTCCTTCATTTGTCATGGTTAGATTTTGAGAGTTCACTCCCTCTTGGAACTTAATAGACATATCATTTTTGTTGCATATTGAAGCATAAGGGTTTCTTCTCCACTCAAAGTGTGGTTTATTTTTCCTATTTCTCAATATTTTTGGTGGTTTGTGAAACTATGAGAACTTATCTAATTAGAACCAACTAAAAGTGTTATTTACCAAATTGGAAGGATTTTATTGTGAAGTATTTCCTCTATTTCCATTTGATGTCTTACGCATGAATATATTAACTTTCTTTTATCATCTTTCTAGAGTCGTTACTAATAATACTTCGTTACATAATTAACACCCTAATCAACAATGTTTTGATGTGGTACTTTCTTAGGCCCTCCTAGATAATTTCTACATTCATTTTTCACCATGTTAGGGTTTCATTATGGTATGTGTGTGAAACCCTAATTTCCCTAAACATTAACGATCTTGTCCTCTCTTGGACTTTCCTATCACTATAATAGAGAATATTGATCATACCACCATGTCATATCCTAGGAAGTATAGTGTTGATTCCCATTATGAGGTCTGTGGATGAAGTAAACATGAACAATTTCAAGAAAGGACTCCACGGCGTAAATGAAGGGGAAGAGCTTCCTCTCCCAACTTAGATCAGGTTTATCAATTTATGCTAGCAGAATGCATCATTTGAAGAAGTATACATAGGGGCGACAATTGCATAATTCATATTGGATACATCACCCTGCTGCGATGACCATGAAAAAAATCTAGAATGATAGGTTCAATATGGAAGAAGTTCATTGTTGAAGAGACACTAACAAATGAAAAAAAATGGATATTATAGTGAAGTCACTCAATGAGGTCAATGTCTTGGTGGAAATGTATTTACACTTTCAACATATGACCACCCCATGAGCATTGGTTGCTGCTTATTTCCCATTGATACTGCCACAAACTTGAGGTATATCGCCAATGATATGTTGTAGAACACATTGAATGCACATGGACAAAACTAAGAGTTGTGTTATGGAAGTTTCTTATGTTCTTGAAATGGGTAGATCTAGCAAGTATTCCATTCTTGTAGTGGGATCTGTATTCTTGAAAGAGATGATCCCAAGTAGTTTAAGAACAATAGAACAATAAAATAAACAAGGAAAGAGAACACTACTATAAGCAAGCATTAATAAGGAAAGCGGCATGGGAAAGAAATCATGGCTTAACATGGAGCATGAACAACTTTGGAGTCCATCCTCTCACTGTTAATGGAGCATGAACTATTAATGAAAAAGGATCTACTACCCCATCGTCTCACTGTGATTGCATTTAGCATTGAGGTGACTTGCATCATTTTAGGTTCCTTGTAGTCCAAGGGTACACGTAGGCCTCCATAAAAAAGTGGCAAGATTAAGTTCTCATTGATGTTACAAATTCACCTATTGGTCCAATAGCAAGGATTTGTGTTGGAATCAACTTCAATAATGTCCCCATCCCTATCATTATAATAGAGAATACTGATCATGCCACCATGTCATAGCCTAGGAAGTATAGTGTTGATTCATATTCTGAGGTCCATGGATGAAGTAAACTTGAACAATTTCAAGAAAGGACTCCATGGTGTAAAGGACTCCACACACGAAAGTGAGATCCATACTACTCCCAATCATACCAACTCGTGGGGAAAGGTCCTCAAAGCCTTGAGCATTCATGTTTAACTCTCAAATCAATGAAGTGAAACCTTTAAGAGTTCCATAGGGGAATAGAGGGTAGTGTTCTATGCCTTGTTGGGTGATAAATGCGATCTACCAAATAACATTATAATTTGTAGTTGAATCATCTATCAACTCTATGTAATCATTCCCATGCAACAATGATTGCACCCAAATCCCAACATTAATGCACATTCCTTCATAGCTACCACACCACATGGGAGATTTGAATAACTAAATATCACCACCACTTCACCATAGCTTCCACGCCACATGGGAGATTTGAATTCAAAAAATGAAATGAAATAAAAAAATTGAAAAACAAATAAAAAAATGAAATTTTACTTTTTATGGCATACATACAGTCAGTTACCCATACATCTTCATGCTCAATTATATATGGCTAGGGTTTCACTTGATTACAAGTTGTCTACAAGCAGAATAAGGAATGACGTAATGTAACAGTATGTGTGGTTTACGAAGGCTCCATGGTTGATGTGGCTCAATTTTGTTTTGGCTTTAGTTAGGCTGGGCTACCCACAACAAAATAAGCATATTTAGTGCAAACACTATTAGTTTATAAACAAAGTAGCAGTGCATGGAAGTCAAATAAAAAGGAGCCATTTAACAGTCCAGAAGACCACATAGAAGCCTCTTTGTCCTTAAAAGATCAAAAGGATCCATTTAATAGTCCAAGGAGACAATCATGCCCAAATTTGGACCAACAGAGAACATTGGTTATAAAGATCACAACCAGAAGTTAACATTGCTTACCCTTCCACTACAACCACTCCAGTGAGTACTTAAATTTAAGCCATGTCAAACTTCATCTATGCAGCTTGTGAATCCTTAACTTGTGTGTCCATTACTTCTCGATGCATAATAGGGACAACTAGCTTTTAGTGCAGAGAAAGATATCTGGTCAAACAGTTTATGACAAGAAAATTGCAAATTTACTCTGCAATACAATGCCAGTCTTTCTAGCGTATCTAAAGGGAGATGTTAATTTGGGCCATTTAATAAAGGAAATTGAGCAAGGAATATAGACAAGGATGCTACAATGATCTGTCACGAGATAGGTGATATAATTTGCTTATATTCTGCTAAAATGACTATTTTAATGGAACAAGCTACCTATGTTCACAAAAAAGGGAAATCTGGCTTAACTGTTGCTTAAAAAATAGGAAAAAATGCTGTAACTGAAAGCATGCAGCATAAAATAATGAGTTGTTTGCAGCAGCAGATAAATGCTACAAATTTATCAAATGGAGAATTCGGTTTAAATACATAATTCTGAAAATGGTGTTTGACAACTTCATGTATATGGAGAGTCTCTTTTGAAAGGCGAGGAGGAGGGCGGTTGGGAACCAGGCGCATGAAAGATTTGATTTTAGGAGGGAGCACAGAGGAGGAGGGCGGTTCGGAACCTCCATCAATGGCGGCCATGACGTCTGCAGAAGAGGTGAACCCGAGAACCCTAACGTGCGAGCTGAAACCCTAGCAAAGCGACTAAAAAATTTTGGTTATCTCCTATGTAAATATTTGCATAAGTTCAATGAATGGTCACAAAAATAACATGACCATTTAAAATAACTTCCATAGTTTCAAAAAATAATAATTAATTAGTTTTATAATTTTTTTTTTTAAAACAACAAAACAATTTTCTATAAAAATGGTAAATTATAAATTAAAAAAAAAACCTTCAACTTAATTTTCCCCAATTTGACAAATATTTTTGAAACTATACGGCCAATGACATTGAAATCATAGTTTTTGCTCATTTGCCGGGAAGAGAAATTGCTCGATCAGGTAGGGAATTTCAGTCATGGGGGTTGGAAAACTTCACTTCATATTGCTCGACCAGGTCGGGAATTTCAGTCATGGGTTGGAAAACTTCACCTCATAGTGGCGCGTGGGTATCGACCTGCATCTCCTCAGGCTCGATTTTACTGATTTTTCATAAAAAGGACTTTCACAGTGTTGCATTCTGGCATGTGGATATCGACCTGCATCTCCTCAGGCTCGATTTTACTGATTTTTCATAAAATGGACTTTCACAGATTAGATAGTGTTGCATTCTGGCCAGGACAAATGTTTTAGGAATTTTAGGTATTAAAATCAATCAAATCATATGTCTTGTTCTTAAGAAATAAAACCCGTAATGTTTTTGAAAAATCGTGAACAAGCCTGAAAAAAATACCTTGCACTTCATATGAATGTTTTAACCGCCACATTTCCACGCTGGGTTCCACTTTTGTGTTCTGGATTGGGATTGTTATTATCAGGGAGAGATTTGCGTGTTTGGCCAAGCTTCCAAGTCCCAACTCTCTAGGCAAGTCTGAGCCGAGTACTCTTCTCAGTGGAGACTCATGTAGAACAGGAGGGATTCGGGAGTTTACCACGAGTCAAACATCACTGGTTGATATTTATAGAGACCAAGAATACATTAATGTAACTTCAACTTGCAGTCATCTGGGACATGTGTTACATATGCATGATCAACACTTCGTCAAAAAGTACATTTAAGACACTTGACCAATATTTGTACAGGATAGGGGGAGGACAGAGCATGTCGACCTTGAGACTTGTAGCAATCTGCTTTGAGATTGACAAAGTTGTTTTCCCTGGAGGAACACAACCAAAAGGGTAAAGTCCTTTTGTTGTCTTTGTTAGAACTTAGAACGTTACACATTTGGTTAATGCTTGTCACTAAGTAGAGCACTGATTGGTCTGTGTATTGCTGCCAATGATTATATTCTAACTTATTATATTTCATGCAAAGATTGGACTAATTGGGGCTGATATGATTACTATTATGAGCTGTTAAATTGGGCTGTGTGTATCGCTGCTTTTATCTTCCTGTACAATCTATAACAATATCCAAATTTGATATGATGCACACGATGGTTTTTGTACTATAGTGAATTGCCTAACTACTACTGCTGTCATAATATTAACTGATACGATGCTACTATAATATGCTATGGATGATGACTGAAACATGCTGCATACACACAGGCTTTGACACATAACTAATGGTGTTTATTTCTTGTAATATGGTAATGCATATTTCTGATATAAGTGACTTGCTTACGTGGTACTAATACATTGGCCTATATTTGTCATGCAACCACTGTCATAACAATTGATACATATTGCTATACATGCTTTAATACTTGACAACTGGTGACTATGATTGCCACTGCCATTTACTAAAGTGACCAACTTTTTTTAGATAATGATTGGGATATGCTATCAACAAAAGATCCTTAGGGTCAATTTGAATTGCATGTCCAAGAAATAGGCCTTAAATTGTTGCAAAAGATGGGCTTCAACAGCTAGTGCCTTAGCNATCCTTAGGGTCAATTTGAATTGCATGTCCAAGAAATAGGCCTTAAATTGTTTCAAAAGATGGGCTTCAACAGCTAGTGCCTTAGCAAGCAGGCCAAGGTATGAAGAAACCCATGGAGGTAGAACGCAAACATTAGTATGGAGGTCTAGGGTATATANATGAAAACATTAGTATAGAGGTCTAGGGTATATAGGTGGTGTGTTTGACTATAGGAGAAGGCTCCACTATAGTTCAAGGAACTATTCATCCTAATGGGAAGTAGGGTAAGCCATTGCTATAGCAAATCATGGTAGAAACGGACTAAATGCCACCAAGATTGCTATTGTGAGGGCCTAGGAAGAATACCCAACGTCACCAAAGAGTGAAGAGCAATCTAAAGAAGGAGAAGGCCTCTCATCACCACTCCATGTGACCAAGGAAGCGACCCCATGGAAGGGTACGAAAAAAACTAACTAGACTTGCGCGAGTTAAAAAATATTAGCCTAAAAAGGTATGCAAAGCATAAACTTCCTATTACTTATCTTTGTTACCAACAAAAAGGTCATAAGGAAAACCAATGTTGGTTCTCTCATCCTTATTTAATCTGTGGCAAGAGTAAACATTGTTCAAATATTTGTTGTTGGAAGCACTAGGTACTTGACAAAAAAAAGGAAGAATTTGGAACTCTTTCTCAAAGCAGTAAAAAGAAAAGAGTAACCTTAAGGAGGACAATGGAAAGAATTACTACAATCATTTTACAATTAGTGGACATTGGAATTTGGGACAAGTGTTGGAAGCTCATTCTTAAGCTTCAACCTAGGAATCTAAATGGCAAGCCAACAAAAACATGGATAGCCAATATCAAGGGAAACAAAGCAACAAATGCACCAACCGATGAAAAGGCAGCAGTACATGAAGACACAAAACACTCCAAGAAGGAAACAAAGGAGAAAGAGCATTGCATAGAGGTACCTACTTTGCCATTTCAATATAATAATGATAAGAAGTCCTTCTTAGCCCCATGGGTTGATTATTGGAATGGGCCACAAACATAGGCTTGAAGACATTCCAAGAGGGTAGTATTCTTCAAGTAAGACGTAGAAGTAGAGTTGGGGAGAAAATGGAGGCCAGATGCTTCCATCTCCTACCACCAATAAGCTTTTGGGGACCAAAACTCCCAGCTGGAGACATGTGATATGAAAGGGAATCAGTGAAATAAAACTTTAATAAGGTCTAGATCTCAATTAGAAATGTTTGTTCCTAACAGGTATTTCAATGTGCACAACCATTTTCAGGTTAAAAGTCTAAGCTATAATCACAAAATAAGAAGAAGAATATTCAATGGTATTTGACCATATTGTGGTCATGTGAAGACACACTTGGATGAATTTTGGATTGTGGTGCACTGACACATTTACAAGTGCCTACCAAAAATCCATAGAAGATTCCTTTATCCACCCCCTAAAAATAGAACACTAAGAAACATATTTTGGTGATAAATCGACCATACGGTGTCCATTTGCAGTAAAATTTTGAAAGCAACGAGATCTAGCATGGCCTCATCTGCCCACCAAATATAATATGAAAATTTTATTCTTTGGTCTTCCAAAATAGAAAAATACAGGTGAGGCCTTCTGGCTTTCAGGAAAGAAGGGTTGGAAGCCCAACCATCTGAAAATGCATAAAGAAGAGGCCATGAAAATAGGATAGGGAAATGAATGCTAAATCGTTTTTAATGTTAACACTCTAAAAGTCCTTGTTCAAGAGTATATCCAGTAGCATGAATAGAGCACATAATAATCTCAAGTTGAGAGTGTGTTTAGCATTGAGTGTACTGTGTATCCTTATTCAAGAGAATAACAAAGCAATTGCATTGAAGCAGTGGAGGTTTCCTCTAGTTGAAATTGAAATGTAGCATGACATCAGTTGGTGCATTTCTTTCCTAAGCTTTAACTGGATTTTTTATGTCTGTAAAATCTGAGACAGACGTTAGGCCAATATCACCCAAGAATGCTGCCAAAAATCACAGGTCCAACGATAAGGATAGATGCTTGCTTTCATATCTGAGTCTAGGGTCCTGTAAGGCCAAAAATGCACAATGTGTTTGCATTTACTCCGCCATGAGTTTACCTCCATCACTAACCACTAACAATTAGTTCTGCAAAGATTGCACGCTTCTAAGAAATTTGCAGTGTTAATGCAAGACTGTTAGAAATGGACAATAAAAATGGAGGGATACCTTATGCTACTTCTATATAGCCATTGTTGTTGAATAAATCCCTTGGAACACCACTCCACCTGTACCAACTACAGAGATACCTATGTTGAAGTCCACGCTCCCATCCTATCCAATCCCAAATGACTCAACTAGCCTCCCAACCCTAATTCTGGACCCTGACACTCCATGAG
>LPNX010671475.1:0-26850 GCA_001517045.1 Pseudotsuga menziesii
ACAGGGTGGTAGGACGGGGCAAGGAGAGGAGGTCGTAGCCTCCTTCCGGTAGAAGCCGGTAAACTAGGGAGTGGTAGCTTCCTTCAGGTTGTAGCCTGTGAAACAGGGGGTCGTAGCCTCCTTTCAGTTGAAGCTGAAAAATTGAAGTCTATACAATAAGACAGTTGTACTTTATATCCAGTTATTTCTGGACAACTATTATTGAAAAGGCTTCCGTGGTTTTACCCCCAGGACTTGGGTTTCCACGTAAAAATCTTGTGTACTGTGCATCTTGTTATTTTCATGATTATTGATGATATGCTGCTATGATTGGTGATTAGCAACTTGCTCTTGATCAGATAATTTTTAATTATTGGCAAATACTGATTCACCCCCCTCTCAGTATTTCAACAATGATGTGTGCCAGGAAGGAAAGCATGAAGTTTAATGTTGTATGGGAAGATTGTATTCAAGAGGAGACTAGAGTGGCAAATAGAGAAGCCCTACTAAAAGAGGAAGATCAAACCCTAGCCACTCATACCAAGAGAAGAAGTTACCCAACTTCAAGAAGGGAAACAAGAGGGAGTATCAACCTCCCAGGAAGTTCCAGAAGACAAGAGAAAATCTCCCCGATAGGGACTACTCCGGCTTTCAATGTTTTCATTGTGATAAGATAGGACACATTGCCAGAAATTGTCCTATGAAGAAACAAGAATATAAGAGGAGGATCAACAACAACAAAAGACATCATGCTCATCTAGCTGAAGATGAGGACGAAGAAGAAGAAGAAGAGGAAGGACCTCCAAGTAAGCAAGCAAGAGAAGAAGATGCAGAAGAGTATGTGTTATTCTCTACTACTTGGCTTATTGATAGTGGTGCTTCAAAGCACATGACGGGACAAAAGAAAACTCTGTCAAGACTTGAAGAAAAGAACTCTCCTCAGAAAGTATCTCTAGGAGATGACTATCAATATCCGATCAAAAGAATTGGGGAAGCAAGCTACAAGCTTGATTCAGAAAATCCCCTGAAGTTGTGAACAAAGTAGTGACGGGATTACCAGACGTGAAAATCAAACATGAAGGCATTTGCAAAGGATGTGCGAAAGGAAAGAATATCAAGAATCCATTCCCGAAGAGTGAAACAAAAACAAAAGGTACATTGGAATTGATTCATTCAGATGTGTGTGGTCCAATGTCCTCCACATCTTTAAGTGGTTTCGAATATTATATTACCTTTATTGATGACTATTCAAGAAAGACATGGATCTACTTCTTGAAAGCAAAGAGCGAAGTGTTTGAGAAATTCAAGGAATTCAAAACCTTGATAGAGAATCTTTCAAACAAGAAGATAAAGACACTCCGATCAGACAATGGTGGAGAGTATACTTTGAAAGAGTTTGAAGCTTTTTGTAAAGATGCTGGAATCAAGAGGGAACTAACTACTCCCTACAATCCTCAACAAAATGGTGTTGTGGAAAGAAAGAACAGAACCATCATGGAAACAGTAAAGACAATGATATATGATCAAGACCTTCCAATGCATCTATGGGCAGAAGCAACAAGAACTGTTGTCTATGTACATAATAGAATATCTCACAGTGCTCTTGGATTCAAGACTCCAGAAGAGATGTTCACAGGAAAGAAGCATGAAGTAAGTCACCTCAAGATATTTGGTTGTCCAGTATATGTTCATATACCAAAAGAGAAAAGAACCAAGTTGGACCCTTCCGGAAAGAAGGGAATATTTGTTGGATACTGTGAAGTGTCCAAAGCATTTAGAATTTACATTCCTGGATTTCATCACATGGAAATTAGTAGAGATGTAACATTCGATGAAGAAGCAGCTCTCAAGAGATCCAGAAAATGTCAACATGAGGAAGTATATGAGGAAGATGTACCTCCCAGAAATGTAGAGACTTCATCCCTCCCTGAAGATGAAGTACCTGAAGAGCAAGATATGTCAAAACCACAAGAACCTCCTACGATGGAGATATCACGAAAGAGAAATCCTGCTTAGGCAAGAGAAATTATACACGAAGTAGAAAGATATGGAGCTACCTCATGTGAACAAAGTAGTGATGGGATTACCAGACATGAAAATCAAACATGAAGGCATTTGCAAAGGATGTGCGAAAGAAAAGAACATCAAGAATCCATTCCTGAAGAGTGAAACAAAAACAAAAGGTATGTTGGAATTGATTCATTCAGATGTGTGTGGTCCAATATCCTCCACATCTTTAAGTGGTTTCGAATATTATATTACCTTTATTGATGACTATTCAAGAAAGACATGGATCTACTTCTTGAAAGCAAAGAGCGAAGTGTTTGAGGAATTCAAGGAATTCAAAGTCTTGATAGAGAATCTTTCAGACAAGAAGATAAAGACACTCCAATCATACAATGGCGGAGAGTATACTTCAAAAGAGTTTGAAGCTTTTTGTAAAAATGTTGGAATCAAGAGGGAACTAACTACTCCCTACAATCCTCAACAAAATGGTGTTGCGGAAAGAAAGAACAAAACCATCATGGAAGCAGTAAAGCCAATGATATATGGTCAAGACCTTCCAATGCATCTATGGGCAGAAGCAGCAAGAACTGTTGTCTATGTACATAATAGAATATCTCATAGTGCTCTTGGATTCAAGACTCCAGAAGAGATGTTCACGGGAAAGAAGCCTGAAGTAAGTCACCTCAAGATATTTGGTTGTCCAGTATATGTTCATATACCAAAAGAGAAAAGAACCAAGTTGGACCCTTCCGGAAAGAAAGGAATATTTGTTGGATACTGTTAAGTGTCCAAAGCATTTAGAATTTGCATTACTGGATTCCAGCACATGGAAATCAATAGAGATGTAACATTCGATGAAGAAGCAACTCTCAAGATATCCAGAAAATGTCAACATGAAGAAGTATATGAGGAAGATGTGCCTCCCAAAAATGTAGAGACTTTATCCCTCCCTGAAGATGAAGTACCTGAAGAGCATGATATGACAAAACCACAAGAACCTCCTACGATGGAGATATCAAGAAAGAGAAAGCCTGCTTGGGCAAGAGAAATTATACACGAAGCAGAAAGATATGGAGCTCTTGAAGGCTCCACAAGGGTAAGCAAGAAGCCCAAGCCATTTTCCAACTATGTGGCTTTGATGTGTGTTCTGGTGGATCAAGAACCTACAAACTACGAAGAAGCGGTACAGAAGAAAGAATGGGTAGAAGCAATGACTGAAGAATACCGATCAATAATGAAGAATGATGTGTGGGATATAGTTCCCAAACCAGAAGGCAAGAGTGTAGTATCCTCCAAATGGATCTACAAGATAAAACATGCAGCTGACGGAAGTATCGAGAAGTATAAAGCAAGATTTGTGGCCAGAGGTTTCTCTCAGAAAGAGGGAATTGATTATGAAGAGACATTTGCACCAGTAGCACGATATACTTCGATTAGAGCTATCATGGCACTTGCATCCATGATGAAGTGGGACTTACACCAGATGGATGTGAAGACAGCCTTCCTGAATGGTGTGATTGAAGAAGAAGTATACATAGAACAGCCACAATGATTTGAAGTTGAAGACAGAAGGACTCACGTATGCAAACAGAAGAAGGCCCTGTATGGCTTGAAGCAAGCTCCTAGAGCTTGGTATGGAAGGTTAGATAGTTTCCTAACAAGCTTGGACTTTACCAAGAGTAAACCCGATCCTAACCTTTACTACAAGGTTATAGAAGATGAACCTGTCATATTATTACTATATGTGGATGATTTATTTCTGACAGGCAATGAGAAACAGATTGTGGAAAGCAAGAAGAAGCTCGCTGAAGAATTTGAGATGAAAGACCTTGGGTTAATGCATTATTTCCTAGGTCTGGAAGTATGGCAAAGTTCAGAAGGAATCTTTCTCAACCAGGGAAAGTATGCGGTAGAGATATTGAAAAGATTCGATATGTTGGAATGCAAAGCCATGGCCACACCCATGGATTCCAACCTAAAGTTGTTAGCTGATGACTCGTCAGAGTTAGTGGATGTGACTCAATACAGACAGATTATTGGGTCATTGATGTATTTAACAAATACCAGACCAAACATTTGTTTTGCTATGAACACCTTGAGTCAATATCTAGTTCAACCTAGACGTGTTCGTCTAATATCCGCAAAACATGTGATGAGATATCTGAAAGGAACTATAGACTTTGGTCTATACTATGATGGAAACCATGAGTGCAGATTGTTTGGCTATACGGATGCATAACATTTTTCTTCTAAGGTCCTGTCGGGTATCATTGTCCATCCATTTTTTCTTGGGCCATTCTTTCTGGACGGGTTTCCTCTCTTCCTCTTCAATAGGGGAATTGGTTTTGGGAGGAAGCCTAATTTTGGGTACTGCATCCTATAAATCTCTAGTCCCTCTGATGGCATCTGCTAGGGTGGTGGGCCTATAAGACTTGACACATCCCCGTAAGGGTTTAGTGAGAGCCTCAGTGAACAACATAATCAACCTGCTCTCTGATATATCTGTCACCATGACTGCTATCCTATGAAACTCTAAAATAAATGCATCTGCACTACCTGTCTGCTTGAGCTGTGCCAGCTCTCTAAAGTGTACCTCAGAATCCTTCCGATCAAACCGCTCAATGAGCCTCTGTGTAAAATCTGGGTACGATGTGATGGTGTTGTGACCCAGTGTCACTAACCCATGGTACCACCACTCATGTGCTTCTCCGTCCAAATGCAAAGTAGCCAATTTAATGGCATCTATCTCAATCATGGGGTTGAGCTAGAATTATGTATCCAACTTTTGCACCCAATTGCTGGCTGGGCCACCCCAGGTGCCCTCAAAGGTAGGGATAGTCAGTTTCCCTACAGTGCGTCGTAACTCATAGTTCTGGGTGAATGGCCTATTGTAAGCTTTCGGTTTGTTCTTACTTTTAAAGTCGCAGAAGTCAATGAAGGTCATGGCTGAATGGAAGTCCTCTCCTAAAGCTCTATATTCTCTCAGATAGGCACTCATGGGTTCTTTTGGTTCTGCTTGTGCTAGAGGCACTGCAGCTGGACTATCTAAGAATTGAGGCATGGTAGGTCGAAAAGGCTTGTATATATGGGGATGGCTCTGCATGTTGGTATGTAAGTGCTCCCTACTACTCCTGGTGGATACCCTATCACTGTTGGGAAATAAGGGACTGTGTGGGGTGGGCCCATTCTTCTCAGTCATTTGCCTAAAGGTGCTTATCATTTCTTTTTGCCCAGTAGTGAGTTCTTTTATGGCTGATATGAGACTATTGAAAGTTGTTTTATCATCATCGGCCATTGTTTCTTTGCCTTTTTCAAACTGATACTCTCTGTTCCCCAAATCTATGTCCTCTAACTCCTCTTCTCTGTCTCTATACCTCTGTCTCCTATGAGTAATGTTGTATGGATCTCCTGAATTCATTTATAATTTTTGCATGCCCACAGCTGGCAAGAAAAATAGCTCTAACACCACTGTAATATCTCAAACTGGTATTTTTCTTTTTACGAGTGTATTGTAGATGGCAGTATATAGATCAGCTGATGGTGAAGAGGATGGTCCCAGCATGCAAGGATTTTGCCGGAGGAATAGGGAGATAAACCAAATCGTCCTCCACGGGTGAATGCGCCCTCCTCTCAAACTATATATGCTCCAGAATAATAAATAAGCAGCTGCTGAAAACCTGGATGATATGCACTAGGGTTATAATACCCCTCTGATGGTGATGGAAGCAGCATGCGGAAGAAACACAGGCACACTAGCCCAAAACGTGAATGCCTCCTCAAATCAATTCGCCCATGCAGAATAGCGCCTCCAGAAAAGGGAGCACTAATGATAACTCGTTGGATACTCAAGCTGAACAGTCCTTCTTCCAAGGGAACGGTAATGGAGGTGCTCCGGGATGAATGGAAGTAACATGCAAAAGTTATGAACCCTATAGATAGAAAAACGAATTGCTCAATCTCTGACCACGGTGACACGGTGTGATGGTGGAACTCTCCGGCTGGATGAATAATCAACCTCCCGAAATAACCGTTGAATGTAACCTGATGATGAACTAGTGCTAAACCTGGATGATCCAACCTGATGATGAACTAAGGCAGATAGATTTCGCTGCCGAAATACGCCAGTTAGCTGAGCATGCGCTCAACCCCAACTTAGCTCGTCGAGCTCTCCAATTCAACTCCACAAATCAATAATCACATAAGTCCCTTCTCCATTCACTTTATCTTTCTTTTATAACTTTAAACTGCGAAAACCCTAACTTTTAACCTAATTAGGTCACTTTCACTTCTAATTTGCAGTTGACTTGCATGCATGCGCATGGAGACTTAATCGGGTGCATGCATCATTAAATAATGATCAGATGTCATGCATGCAAGTGGCCTTTGGCTTTGGTGGCCCTCTTCGACCCAATGATGATATAATATTGATGCCCTAGATCTTCTGTATATGGCAACAGTCTTCAGTTGATTCTCTAACTGTCAGTACCCGCTCGAACCTACAAGAATCGCATAGGTTAGCGGGTTGGTCCTCAATGCCTAAGCAGAAGAGGACATTACAGAGGGGGCGCTCCTTAGGGGGCTTTCCTCACTGACTGAGCCATAATAAAATAATCCAGTAATCTGCTGACTAAAAACTGCTGAAGGACTGTCCGGGATGCTGAGAAACATCATCTGCCAAAATTCCAAGCCATTTTCTTGACCTAGGAGGCCAAATCAATTTTTTCAGTGATTAACTAATTCATTTTTTGCTGATACAATCTCTCAAAACTGATAAATCCACCATAACTCTGTCCAGAGTACAAACTGGGGCAAACAGATTGCTCTAGATGATCTAGAGACATAGAAGAATGGTATAAGTGACTACTCATACCCCTTGAAACACTACTTTGCTCTAGGAGAACCAATCATACTGCCATATGGAATAAAATTTGATCATTTGGCCAATAATTAAGTGATAATAATCACTTTTCTAGAGAACCGAGGCCAAAATCTCAAAATTGAAACCGCAGTATTGGTCTTGGGCATGTCTGGAAGAAATATAGACCATGTTGTAATTTTGAGTCACTGCCTTGGGAACCGTGATTGACTTGGTCAACTGGGTTGACCAAATCAAATTACATAAAATCAAGATGAGATACTATGACAGTATGACCTGTAACCATCCAAGGTAAGAAATGCTCCAATGGTGTATACCAAAACCAAACTTGAATCAGTTATTCATAATCATGGTGACGAAAAATAATAATAATAATAATAAAATGTACCTTTGCTTCTGAAAAATCTTAGAATCTTCTGGAAGTCTACTTGTTCATGCCATACTTACAAAGTGTAAGAGATGTGCTATAGATGGGTGAGGATGGAAGAACAAGGTTAAGGCAAGGGGAAATGACTTTTGATTGACTTTGACTTAGAGATTTATCTGAATTAGTGATCTATCTGAATGATAACCAATACACTCTACCAAGGTGACATATGCATGTTAGATGAACAATAGGAAATGGTGGTGCCTCATAGGTGGATGAGTTGATCTGAAAAGTGTCCATTCAACCTTAACAATCATGTCTATGACTCACATCCAAGCTAAAGAGCAAGCTCTGTGAGGATCTTTTCTAGGACCCTTGCGTTGAGTACACAAGTAACTATAGTGAAGAGATCCTAGGGGACACTTAGAATTAGGTGTCCCTTACTCCATCTCACATCAAAACCCTTAAGGCTCCGTGAGGAAGCAATCATTACATTTCAATAATATGGCCAGCAGTCATTAGATTTAGCATTTGTTTATCCACTACTTTATTTGGGCCTTTCACAATTTCATTTTATAGCCTTTCTGATTTGTGTCTAAAGACATAGTTTGCAATTTCATTTGCAGGCTTGCATTTCATTATATATATAGCATACAACTCATAATGCATGTAATGATGGTAGACATATTGCTTCAAGTTTTAGCTGACAACTTCTCGGTAAACTAGGGGGGAATATCCACAGTCAAGACCAAACATCGGAGGCAACCGACCAGAGAGGTCAAGGCTTCAAAACCCAACTCACCTAAGCTCAGGAACCAACACCAGCGGGCTCTCCTGGCCCAGAAGGATCAAAGCTTCAGCAAGTTTTGTTGCACAACTCAGAATTGAGACGCAAAACAACATGGGATCCATCATCCATAGGGGTCAGAATGGGGAAAGGATCCTCAATCTCACAAGTCTCCATCAGTCTAAGTCATGGGATAAAAACAAAAGTGAATGAACTGGATGGACAGGGACAAATGACATGGAACCAACCTAGCATTAAGGTTTACACTTTGTACGGCTCTGAGTTGTGCAACAAAACTTGTCGACGCCTTGATCTTTCTAGGCCAGGAGAACCCCCTAGTGTTGGTTCCTGAGATTAGGCGAGTTGGGTTTTGAAGCCTTGACTTCTCTGGTCAGTTGCCCCCGATGTTTGGTCCTGACTGTGGATATTCCCCCTAGTTGCCCGAAGAGTTGTGAGCTAAAACTTGAAGCAATATGTCTACCATCATAACATGCATTATGTGTGATATGCTATATATTATGAAAGGAAAGCTCATTAATAAAGTTGCAAACTGTGTGTGTAGACACAACTCAAAGAGGGTTATGAAATGAAATTATGAAAGGCCTAAATAAAGCAGTGGATAAACAAATGCAAAATCTAAAGACTGTTGGCCATCTTATCCAGAATGTAATGATTAATTCCTCACGATGCCCGCGGGTTTTGATGTGAGATGGAGTAAGGGACAGCTAATTCTAAGTGTCCCCTGGGATCTCTTCACTACAGTTTCTTGTGTACTCAACGCAAGGAGCCTAGAAAAGATCCTCGCGGAGCTTGATTCTTAGCTTGAATGTGAGTCGTAGACATGTTGTCAAAGTTGAATGGACCCTTTTCATATCAGCTCATCCACTTGTGAGACACCACCATTCCCTATTGTTTATCTGTCATGCATATGTCATTGTGGTTGTGTGTATTTGTCATTATTCGAAGAGATCATAGAGTCAAAATCGATCAAAAGTCATTACGCTTTGCCTTAGCCTTTGTTTTCCATCCTCACCTAGCAATAGCACATTGTTTGCACTTTGTAAGTATGGCATGACCAAGCAGACTTCCAGAAAGTTATGAGATTCTTCAGAAGCACAGGTATATTTTATCATTATTATTATTATTGTCACCATGATCATGAATAACATTGATTTAAGCTTGGTTTTGATATACACCATTGGAGCATTTCTTACCCTGGATGCTTACAGGTTCGTAGTGATGCAGTATCTCACCTTCAGTTTGGGTAATTTGACCCAGTCAACTCAGTTGACCAAGTCAAGCACGGTTCCCAAGGCAATGACTCAAAAAACAACATGGCCTATATTTGTTCCAGACATGCCTAGGACCAATACTGTGGTTTCAATTTTGAGAGTTTGGCCCCGTTTCTCCCGAAAGATGATTATTATCACTTTATAATTGGCCAAATGATCAAATTTTATTACAGATGGCAGTATGTTTGGTTCTCCTAGAGCATTGCAATGTTCCAAGGGGTGTGAATAGTCACTTATACCATTCTTCTATGTCTCCAAATCATTTAGTGCAATCAGTTTGCCCCAGTTCTCAGCCTGAATGAAGTTATGATGATTTTTCTTATTTTCAAAGGATGTACCATTAAAAAATGAACTAGAAAAATCACTGAAGAAATTGATTTGGCTTGTGTGGTCAAGGAAATGGCAAGGGAATGCTTCTAGATGATTTAATATGGCTCTCCGGACATATCTACACCAGTTTCATACAGTTTGATGTTCCAAATTATTTTTTGGGCTCTCATAGGGAGAACGTCCCCCGTAGGGCAAAATTGGACAAAATGGCCAAAATAAAAGTGTATAAATCAAGTTGTATCTTTAGAAATATGTGGGGGGGGGGCCTAATGACACCCTAATGTCCCCTAATTGTCAAACTTGCAAAGATAATGATTTGTCATGTAACAATGGGATTTATGAGGTAATTCGCCCCCCCCCCCTCTTGACTTAGTCATCTTGATCCATGTAAAAGTAATCTCCACTGTTGATGATGTAATAATCTCAACCGTTGGATGAAAAAGTAAATTAGGGTTTTCGTCTCTCAAAAGGTATATAAATGAGAGACCCCCCTCATTGTATCCCATCAAGAAATTTGGCACCATTGGCTCTTGAAGAGTAATAGAGAAAATCTTCCTGGGATTTCTTGTCTTTTGTGGATGATTGAAGAATGTTCTTTGTGATTGACTGACATTATTTCTCGCTTGCATTAAAGATCATTGGTAAATCTGTAGCATATTTTTCTGGATCCATTTGTTTGACAGGAAAGGCGATTTGGAGAGGGGCAAACCTGTGAGAGGCACCCACCTTGCTCTTCTTTTCAGATTGAGGGATACATGGATTTTTTCTATGTTATAATTTCTCACTCTCTTATTCGTTTACTTCTCGTCAACATTTGTCATTTTTCTTGTCGTTCTCGTTGTTATTTACTTGACTTGGCAAGAGAGAGGGCGCATTTGGCCTCCTTGGGCGTTTTCAACAAAGCTAGATTTTCACAATTTCTTCACTTGATCTATGCAGAAATAATCTTCATCACTTCGACATTCATCCTCTGAAACATCAGGTATGTTTTTCCCAGGTAAAATCTATCATTTTTCTCAGTATTTGATTGGGGATGCGTTTTCCTTACATCAAACCCCCTTTTAAAACCCTCATTTCGTAGATATGTAGGTTCTAGTTTGCGACGAGCTATAAAACTTAAAACCCACTTTGGAATAAACATAAAAAACATAAGTCTTAATTTCATCATCATCGGACTCCATTTGCCCATCTTATGCACTGGTCTACTTCTTAGGGAAAGACGTTCGCCTTGGGAGGAGTGGGTATTTCAAAAACCACGAACTGGGTATTGTTGGTTTCGCTTTCATTTGCTTAATCTTACATCCAACAATCAATTTAAGTATCCAATTTCTTTTATTTTCACCATTTTGCCCTAGATCTCATTTTTCTGCTTAAAACCCTAGAGTAAAATTGGGGCTTTTCACCTAGATGCTCGAAATCTCTTAGTAATTGTTTTAAACTCTAATTAACTATCCCACTAAGAGATTCCACCAAGTTTCCCTGGGTCATCTACTCATTTTCCTTATTTTAGGGCTATCTTGGTCATAGGGACGCCTTTTGGGCTTAGTATTTTCACTAAGTCCAAAGTGTCGATATCCTTGACTAGCGTGACATCTGAGTTCTTTCAGAGGTCTTGGATATAGTAGGTCGCAACTTTAGTTGTATTTCCTCTGCCGTCATGGATAAGATCACCCCGTGGGGCAACTACAAGATTCGTGATAACATTTTTGGCATCGTTGCCAGGGAGATAGAGGCTTAGCTTGGTTTATTTTACGTACCTTTGGTGTCTGTGAATGGTCTTATTGCTTATATTCATTCATATCACATCCGGTGTAAATCTAGTGATTGCATTATTCAATTGGTTAAAATTTCACAATCACTTCATTTTATTACTCACCTCTCCTACAACATTATCCGTTGGTGAACACGGCAATTCGTTCACCCGGCGACTCCACAACGCGACTCTACCGAGAAGCGAACCCATCCCATAAATCATAATGAACTCGAATTTATTCCTCCAATACTTCCAGGAGATTAAGGAAAATCCAACCAATCTTAAAAAGCAGCTTTTATCCCACTTTGACTTCTCTCAAGTCTATGAGGCGCCTCATCCTATGCCAAAATGATACAAAGAAGGGTTGCCTCGTTTCTTTGCAAATTCAATCGAATCAATTGAAAGCCACTCGGATGATTTTTGGTGTTATATGAAATCCCTGGGTGGAGAGCATGAAGATGTCTATATGCAAGCCCTAGGTGAATCCTTAGGAGGTAATGCCAATTTCTGGTTATATACGTTAGCACCTGGATCCATCACTGGATACGACATGTTCACCAAGTTATTAAGAGATGAATGGGGTAAAAACATTGATGAGTCCCTGCAGCTAAATAACGATTGTGTTGTTGTGGATCAATCTGATAAAGATGATCAGGGTAACCATAATGAGATGACTGACGATTTTCCTTATCAAATTGATTCCTCCTCGCTCAATCCTGCTTCGAGTGTGCTTTTGAATGATCCTTCAACTCAACAAAATGATGATGAGCAAGTGTCGACCCTTCAGGATTATGACCTTGATGTTGATATAAAAGAAGAACTTATTAGAATATTTTCATCATTAGCTCAAGAAGGCATAGATAATGAGGGAAAACAAAACAATCACTATCAGAAACCATCCATAGTTGAATCTCTCATCTGTGAATCCATCGAAGATCCTCATTGCTTGGTTTATGATTATTTTGATTTAAATTTTGATCATATCTCGAAAGAAGATCGATCGCATGATAATTATGATATGATTGTAAGCGAACGTGATCAAAAACATCCTCATCTTGATGCTGTCAATAAAATTCCTTATTCGGTCTTTGATCAGGATGTGTCGGTTCGATGTGTGGATACTGACCTTGCTTCAAATCTTGCAATCATTCCTGGAACTCAATTGAAAACTTTTCTCTCATCAAATTTCGAGATCAATTATTCCAAGTCATCTGGGAGAAAATTTTCACTCCCATCCCAACTTTTCAAGTCTTCCTGTATGGGTCTGTGTTCTAATCAAGCTATTACTTTTGAAATTTTTAGTCAAGAGTTTGAGCATGGTCACATAATTGGAGAAAATGCGCTTCATTGCCCTTCTCGGTCATCTGTCATGAATAATATTTTTTAATTTATAAATATTTCTTATGGGTGGTTGGAGAGGGTGTATAAAGATCAATTCCATCTTTTCTCCATTTTTAAGCAACAAATGGGCTTGATCTCGTTCTTAGTTTCATTACATTACAACTTGTCCCCATTTGATTCCTCCATTTTTCCTGGAGCAAATATAATTGAATGTCCTAGTAGGGTAGAGGAGAAAACAAAGAATTGTTTGAAGTGGCTGAAACATGAGTCATATTGTCTTCTTCCATCAACAACAAGCTCGTATTCTTTTTATGATCCTATCAGTATCTTGATGGATGAGGTTCTCAAAAGTCAATTTCAGCCTTGGCATGATTTCATGCTCGATCTTTTTTAGAATTTCAAACAGCAAGTCAGAATGATTTCAATTTTCATATACATTGCTTCCCTTTACAGTTAATGACCCAACAAGCTAGAGATGGTTACATTAGATCATATTAGCAAGTGGTTACATTGGATCTATCATTTTACTTAGCACTTGCCTAATTGGTGAGAGTAGGGTAGGTAGGATTGAATAAGCTCCTTTGAGTAGTAGTTTGAGTCTTTTATTTTCCGAGTGTTGCATGTGTCCTAAGTCTTATGAGTCTATGTTTCGCATTAGTTTATTTTGCTTAGAGTAGAATTTGCTTTCCAATATTACTTTTGTCTATTTATTTTACACGTATAATTTTCCCATACATGTTGCTCTGATATTTCTTGCTTCCATTATGCGCAGAAACAAGCAACACCTAAAGAGGAAGCAGAAAGTTAAAGTGTTAGATATTTGTTGCTGAGATGGTGATGCGGACCAGAGATTTCTGAGGTTCTCAAGCACTCTCTCCGTTAGAGCACTTGTCCCAGTTGGAGCCAAATGTTATCACATATATTGTAGTTGGGCTACCATGACGCAGCATTTAGATTTTCTCTTTTCCTCTGAGCCAGACTTATTGATGGGGATACAACATAGATCATTTTTGTAGCATGAGCCATTCATAGCATTTATTTTGCAACAGATACAGAGTATTTCCTTGCCAATACTAAGATCTCCTTGTCCATTGAGATGATTTCAGTGATGACCTAGTTCATTTCAGCAGATTAGCAGATCATATGCGGTACACACAGTTGAAGAGGCTTATCAGTTGGAGACAAGTATATATGGTGATATCAAGTATATGCCTCTTTGGTTTGATTTTGCTCTATGATGTATGTCAAACACCTATGCTTGTCATGTTAGGATGATTATGGTGACTTGTGCTTATATGTACTAATGCTTGAACTTGTGTTATGACTAATCAAGGAACTTAATGTGAAGACCGTTGCTCATGCCATGCTTGTACATATAGTAAACCTTAGTGCTACGTTGGTTCCATGTATCACTTGTCCCCATCTATTCAGTATCATCCATTGATTTTATCCCATGACTTAGACTGTTTGAGACCTGTGAGATTAAAACCCTTTCCCCACTTTGACCTCCAAGCATGATGGATCCCATGTTGATTTGTGTCTCGGCTCTGAGTTGTGCAACAAAACTTGTCGACGCCTTGATCCTTCTGGGCCAGGAAAACCCGCTGTTGTTGGTTCCTGAGCTTAGGCGAGTTGGGTTTTGAAGCCTTGACTTCTCTGGTTGGTTGCCCCCTGTTGGTATCAGATCCATCCCACAAAACTTTTGGAATATGGCAACACTCATGTAAAAAAGGTATCCAAATTCTCGTTGGCAGAATATTCACAAATATTTCTGCCAAGGTGTTTCCTCTCAAATCTACACTCTTTTCACTATCCTCAATCAAATTTGCCTCATCTCCCAAAAAATTTCGTCAAACTTGTCAAAGTTCCTTGCCATCAAAACTAGACTGGTGGGTTTTCGCTGCCAAGAAAACCATTTATTTTATTAAACCCTTTGGCCAATTATTATTTTTAGTAATTATTTATTATTTTAAAATAAAAAGGTCATATTCTTTTTGTTTTAAAGTAATATTTTTTATTAAAAAAAATATAATAAAACAACAAAAAAATATATATATTACATTCACGTGTTTTTCTTCCTTTTATAAAAGTGATGTTCTTCCTTTTATAAAAAATGGTGGATATGATATATGGTTTTGTAGCATTTGTTACAAACTAAGTTTCACTTCAAAGCCTCTTTAAAATAGAGCCGCCATTCCTCTCGGTCTAATCACATAAAGCTCCAAATAGAGTCCACCGTCCACCCATTGATGAGAGGTAAGAGTGATGTGAAATAAAAAGTAATATATTTCTCTTTTGTTAGTACATGTGGGATACACAGGCAAAGCTCACTTTTATGTGCCCGAAAGTTAAAGAACTGTGGGAATATGAAGGGTCGAATTTCAAGTCATAAGCCAAGCTCCGGCCATCACCAAATGTCAAGGTTTTCTCACGAGAGCATCAATAAAAGACACGAGCCCACCAAATGTTATAGCATATACAAAATATTACACAGGATGGTGAATCGCAGTAATCATGAACCAAGAAAGATTGTTGCGTTCATCACCACCATTGGATACTCTCATTTCATTTTATCTCCAAACCAGAAAACACAGTTTTATGGTTTATATAATTTTCCTTAATGGTTAATGCTTTCATCCTTCTTTGGATTGAACAAAATACAGAAAATCATTGTACAATGGGTTTGATACTCAAATAGAGCATTTTCAAAGTTTTATAGGGGAATTGAGCATGTTTTCTTGGGCTTATGATGTAAACAACATATACGTAGCAGCAGATTGAATAGAGACAATTTGTGATGGTGAAATTAGCAAAAGGTAGCAGAGTACTCCAAATTCAAAGGTCAAACATTAGCAATGAAAGGATGAGGGGGTGATCAGATAAACATGTGGCAACCATATCCCAGATTTTATGGAAAATATCAAAATTGAGGATATGTGGCAAATCTCATGTCATCAAAATCAACTCAGAGATTTCAAGCAGAAACCAGCATCCGAGGAGATTTCTCCAACAGTTTATCTCTTCGATCAACATCATTTCAAGATCTTAAGGAAAACGATTTAACAAGTCAACTCCAAATCCCATATTTATCTCAGAGGCATAGGAAAGAGTTCAATTTCAAATGTATCATTTTCAGGTAGAAGATTTTGAGCAGATCCAAATTCAATGCTATGTCAGCAAAACTCCAGTGGAACAATAATTTGATTATGGCATTAATTTCTGGTAGCTGATATTTGATATAGTTTTCTATAAATAAGATTCATTTTCTTATTGAGGAGGGGAGGTACCAGCCGAGAGGGCTGAGGCAGGGTTTGAACATTCTGATACTGGAGTGGCAGGAGCATGTATGCACTCTGTTTTTGTTAGCTGCTTTGAAATGATTATGTTCATATGAGCTGCCTTTCTGTTTTAATAATTGAATTTCATGTATTGTGATTTTGTCTGGTGTATGGTCTTATTGATCCATTGCTAGATTCTCACGATTAATGTGAAGTTATCCTTAAGTACTATATGCATAACCTGGTTCATATGTTTCATAAATTCATACTCGTAGCGTTGTCTTATCAATCTTGATTGTGATATATATACTGTTGTTCAGTATTTGTTTTCAAATCTAGCTTGATTTCTGTAGTAAGTCTTACCTACCACCAAATTCCATAAATTCATTTTCCAGTTATCCATTAAACCAATTTAAGATTTCTCTAAGCTTGACCCTAGCAGTCGGGGTTCAACTTTAGTGATAACACCCCCGATGTTTGGTCCTGACTATGGATATTCCCCCTACTTGCTCGAAGAGCTATCAGCTAAAACTTGAAGCAATATGTATACCATCATTACATGCATTATGTGTCATATGCTATATATTATGAAATGCAAGCCCATAAATAAAGTCACAAACTGTGTCTTTAGACACAACTCAAAGAGGGTTATGAAATGAAATTATGAAAGGCCTAAATAAAGCAGTGGATAAACAAATGCAAAATCTAAAAACCTTTGGCCATCTTATCCAGAATGTAATGATTAATTCCTCACGGAGCCCGCGGGTTTTTGTCATGTCCCCACCCCTCATCCCGACGGAGAGGACGCGACAATTCTGCCATCTAATCCGGGAAGTTTCAATCCCATGAACATACACATGATAAAACGAAATGCATTGAACTAATACATGCACAGATGCATAAATATTTAACATACAGCGAAAGCATACACATGTTTATCATTTTCATTAAACAATACAATGCAGAGATTAACACAGAGATACTTATCTTATAAAGAAGCTCGTCCCGCAACCAGCTATGTCGCTGCAACGTTCCACCCAACCATAGGCCAGTGTGCTCCTCAATCTCTCAGCAACACTGCCACCCCCGAGCTGGGCATGATTCCCACAAGGAATAAGGAACACTAGCAGGCTCACACATAGTCAAGGATACAACTAAACTCAGCCAAGCCAACACAGTTGGGTTTATCAAGCTACAAAGGAGTTGAAAAGGCTGATTACTAAGCTAGTGAGCTCCTCAACAGAGCTATGGACACCTGCACCAAATCTAGCCTGGCTTCTAGACATCTACCCACCCAACACAAGGAAGCATCCCCTTCTCTGCTACATAGTCCCTCGGGCTATGCCTTCCCTTTCAGTGCTATTCAGGGTGTGCAAAGAAGAAAACCAGCCCACTAGATCTGTCTGTGAGGTTCCTTCACACACTAGGTTTATCAAGCTGATCAGACCCCATTTCCACTCCCAATTTAGCTCAGATCGAAGCACAGATGCATACAGAGCAAGATACACAGTTCTGGGTTGGGGAAAACAGCTTTGGCAACAAAACGAATTGCCAAGATGGGTGAAAACAGCCCCCTAACAGCAATTCGATTCCCAGGGATGTTTTGGCCCTAACGTGGCCAAAACGAACTCAACAATACCCAATAAATCGTCGTCTCTCTTCCAAATCACTGGGCAACACAAAAACAGTTTGTCCCAACCAGGTAATGGGGATAAACCATAGTAAAAACCATCAGGCAAAGAGCCCAGTCACTGAGCTTTCCAAAATCGACTTCCCAGTCATGGGGAAAATGGTGAAATATGCAAAAACGTGGATGGGGAATGCACAGCAGCTCCAAAAACGTGAGTGAGAGTGCCCAGGAGCTCCAAAAACGTGAATGAAGATGAGGACATGAATGCATGAGGGAATGGGCAGCATGTTTTGGCAATAACTTGCCCCATAAGTCAAAAAACGTTTTCCCAAAAATGGGTGCTTCCCCAAATTCGAATTTATTTGCCCATACTCTTCCCATTCCCATGCAATAACTACTTCAACCAATTTCTGGCAGTAATAAATGATTGGGTGAATAAGACACGAAAGGTAGTTGACAGTTTGATGGGTTCTCCCTTTGACATTTGGTGTTTCCCCATTGGCACCAAAGGTTTGAATATCCCCCCCCCCCCTTATCCTTAGGAAATCATGCCCACATCTCATTATTTGTTGCATTGACATAGTTGGTTGTGGGTTTTTAATTAAATTACATATTTACATGATGTCCAAAAATTATAAAGTGTCGGCTAGCACAAAATACCATCGGCGTCGATTTTAATCACCGAACTTAAAACGATAAATCAATGGTGGGGCTTTTGCCTTTAGCTCCACACCAAGATTAAATACAATATAAACATCATATACATTTTTAATGCAAACGGGGTCAAAACCGGGGTGTTACAGTTTTGATGTGAGATAGAGTAAGGGACAACTAATTCTAAATGTCCCCTAGGATCTCTTCACTACAGTTTCTTGTGTACTCAATGCAAGGGTCCTATAAAAGATCCTCACGGAGCTTGATTCTTAGCTTGGATGTGAGTCGTAGACATGTTGTTAAAGTTGAATGGACCCTTTTCAGATCAACTCATCCACTTGTGAGACACCACCATTCCATATTGTTTATCTGTCATGCATATGTCATTGTGGTTGTGTGTATTTGTCATCATTCGGAGAGATCACAGAGTCAAAATCGGTCAAAAGTCATTACCCTTTACCTTAGCCTTTGTTTTCCATCCTCACCCAACAATAGCAGATTGTTTGCACTTTGGAAGTATGGCATAAGCAAGCAGACTTCCAGAAAGTTATCAGATTCTTCAGAAGCACACGTATATTTTATCACTATTATTATTATTGTCACCATGATCATGAATAACATTGATTTAAGCTTGGTTTTGATATACACCATTGGAGCATTTCTTACCCTGGATGCTTACAGGATCATAGTGATGCAGTATCTCACCTTCAGTTAGGGTACTTTGACTTGGTCAACTCAGTTGACCAAGTCAAGCACGGTTCCCAAGGCAATGACTCAAAAAACAACATGGTCTATATTTGTTCATGTCAAAACCCCAAAATTTCATAAAAAAATATTATTTTTTTTAAGATAACATAAAATGTCTGAATACGCAGTTTACTAACTGCTAGCGGTTAGCAGAAAATGAAACAGTCTAACACTTAGTATTAACTGCTAGCGGTTAGCAGAAAATGAAACAGTCTAACACTTAGTATTAATCATTTTCACATTAGGTTAACTAATACAACTTTCATTTTTGTAATGTATATGAGATTGACCTGCACACAGTTTTCTTTCAGTTTTACTAATAAGTTTACTTTTTGGCAAGTAGGTGAAATCTATCTTTGAAAACTTGGACTTACTTAGCATTTATGCTAACGCAGATGGATTGTTGGTTCTAACAGGTTTAACAAGTAACGATCGATCAAGTAGGGGTTTAATTCATAAAGTAGTGAGAAGTATATCTGTTGCATGTTACATGCTAGTAAATAACTAACTATTTAAAAGCAAGCTCTAAAGAGGTAAACTAATTGTCTTTTATTTCATAAAAGTACTTCTATCAGTCTTGATAGTAAAGATTTCCAATAGAGTACATGTTTCTATTTTGTCTCTAACTTATTCGTTATGGAAATTATCAACCTGTTGCTAGTATGTAAATAAGCTCTCTATCAGGTTATAACTTCAGTACTTACATTATCGCCTTGCTGCATGTACCATTGTAACAACATCCATTACCATATTATTTTGTAATGTACCAATCTAATTGTTACTTGCATCTTGTAGAAATTTTACTACCTGAAAACCTCTTTGACATTATAAGTTTGGTCGTTTGTAATTTAATGCATTGATTCATGACGGAACACTATTTACCATCATTTTCATAAGTCTAAGTCATAGGTAAAATATATTCCAATAATTATAGACCTGGAGCAAGGTTTATTCCGTTGTAACTTTACTATTATCATGTTGCCTCACTTATTGCAAGTTGTTGTTTGATAATAACTATTATGGTAGATATTTTCTATCTAGAACTTCTAATCTGAAGTCTACCCTAAGTGAAAACTAATATGACATGTTACCACCTAAGTTGTACTTAGTGGTTTTTTATCAAGTGAACCTGGTGAACCGGACAAGGATAACTTGTTCGGACTTCAGAAGACCTTTGGAAGTACTTCTGGGAAGTGCTTGTTGTACCATATCACATGTTCATACCCCATGGGGGAATTGTAATAAATGTTCTAGCATGATAGTGTCTGTAAAAGACTCGATCTCTTAGACTTTATTTTTCAATCCGATCAACCCAGGGTGTTTTTTCCTTTGGTTATTATGGGTTGTTGAATAAAGGACTGATAATTTCTGAGTTTTTCACTCCATACCTCCAAAGTTGGGGTGGTCGGCTTGGCATTTAGGCCTATTGAGGTTATTAGAGTCTATGTGTAAATATATAAACATGCTAGACATCATGGTTGAGTCATATGAACATGTCTAAGTCCCCCTAGGTTTTTTCAACTTTTTTAAATTTTAAATTTTTTCAGTGTTTTTTATTAAAATTTAATTTTTCTAAAACTTAGACTATTTTTTAATAGTTTAATTGGAAAAATTGATTTTGTAATAAAAGTGGGCCAAATAATCAGTTTCAGTCACGTAGGTGCTCATTTTCAAGCTAAGAGCACCATGTAAACCCATGGACCCACTATTTCCTAGTTTTAAGTGATTTTCCATCACTCAGGTCAGAAAGCCCCAAAAATCAATTATTGATTATTTTAATTAATAAATTGATGAATAATGGAGCAAATCCAGAATCATAGATCAGTGGATTCTCAGCCGATTTGATTGAAATCAGTCAGATCTGAACCAGATTGACTGGATCTAACAAATCCTTAACTAGAGGAGGTGATCAAATCAGATCCAGAGTTGATCTTCAGCATCCTTTAAGGGGAATTTCACCCTCCCTCTCTCCTCCACACGTTTTGGCTCATCTAGATGAGTTTTGGTGGATGCTTCAGTCAACAGGTTGAGGTGTCAGTCAGATCAGCTCTCCGATTGACAATTGCACTCAGTGAGACTAAGATCTGGCTCAGTTAGACATAGATCAGGCATTTATGGACTCTCCTTCAGCTACAGTGGTCTATCTCCTTGGAATTTGTGCCCCCCTCGGCTGGATCTCCTTTTTTTTGTATAAATAAAGCTCAGGCTACCTCTTCCAAGCTAGTTGGAGTTGGATTGAAGGGCTTGCTATTGTAATACTGTTGTAATCTTTTGATTGTTGAAATAAAGAAGCTTTGGAGGCCAAATGGTGTAATGCTCTCATATGTGTGGATTTAGCATTGTCTTACAGCTATTGATGTTGCCAGCTTTTCTCTCAATTTCTGCATCTGAACCCTGTCTGGCTTGAACGATTCAGCTGAATCAATAGGAGTATAGTTGGACAAGTAAGGTTACTTGTTTTTCTTATATCTCATAGCATATATGTTAGGAGATCTAGATTATACATGCTTAATAAGTTTATTTGCATGTAATTCTTGTCTCTTTTTCATATATATATCCAGATCTCATAAGGTTTCATGCAGGATTGTGTGTTTAGCTTTCAAGTAGCAAGGATTGGACGAGCTGTGGATCTAGTTTGACTCCACTGTACATCCAAAAGCTTTGTGAAGACATTGCCCCTCTGTATTCCACTAACAAGTTTCTATTGCAGATCTGCTTCAGCAACAAACACTTCTCTTCTCATTTTCCTCCTTCAAAGTCAATCCTTTTTTACTTTGTTACTTTGTTCACAGCTTTGATATTGTTTAGATATATTATCTTAAAGTAAATTTAACATAGATCTATCTCCTCAAAGCCCATAATCTAGATCTTGTTCTTAAAAGGTTTCATAAGCATTCTAGATCTAGCTTCAGGGAAATCGTCCTTTTTGCATGGAATTTTAAAGAGAATTTGTAGCTTGCATGCATTAGATTTCTGTTTTCTGTTATAAAAGATAAATCTAGCAATCAGTGCACATCATATTGGCTGCCTAAAAGGCAATCCAAGATCCCAAGGAAAGCTTGCTTTGGTTCCCTTTTTACCCTTTTTTAACTAGTTTTAACTTAGCTTTTTTTGGTTAAAAGTAAGCTGACCCAAAGGTACTTTCAGAGTGCTTTTGGGCATATTTCAGTCTAATAAGCTTGCTGGTTTTTAGCAGGTATAACAGAAAAGAGGAGGAGCTGCTGTTCGAAAGTGACTTTTGGGACTTCTAAATCCCCCCAGGGGTCTCCCTTTTTTACTGAAATCTTTAATTTTTGCACTTTGTAAGCTCTTGATTTCATTCTGTATAAGAATCAAGAGGCGTCATATCAATTTGCTGATATTGTAACCGCTGGTAAGAAAAATAATTCTGAATACGCTCTTTCGAGCCCATTCCCCATCCCCCCTGGGGAGATTTGCGTCCGTGTCATTTTTTGTTTTTCGTTCATCTTTTTTCAATCTAGCGTAGTACTAATCTGCAGGGTAGTATACTTTGATTTAAAATCAATTCCATATTCCATTTCTATTGGTTTCAAAGTAACTTTAATACTTACCCGACGAGCCTCCTTTTGAGCCGAAAGGTGAAGAAAGGTTCGTGGTAGTCTAATTAGAAAATTGTGGTTTGCTTATCTTTTTATGTTTCATTTGTTTCAGTAACCATAATAAAATCAACCCCTCCTTGATTCCCCGATTCAGATCCACTTGGACCGAAAGAGGTTCCTGGAGGGTTTTCTTTTTAACAAGAACATCCATCTCAAAATTTACTAAAATTGACAAGACTCCGGTGTGTATGCTCTGCACTTGGCTGCGGTTCATCCGATCAGTCAAGTTGTATCAAAAGCACTTGAGTGACTAGTATAATTAGGATTCACTCTCCCAAATTGACAAACCATCAGGTGAAAATCCAACACCTAGATCAAACCATTACGGTGGCAAAATACCCAAAGGAAGCGAGAACTTCTGAAAAGTGACCTCGGGGCGCCAATCTCTGTCACACCCTAACGAGTGCATTATGAACAATAGCCCCAGAGACTCCATTCAGCCCACATATTCCTTGCGAGTAGCCGTGAAGGTTTAGTTTTGGACATACTCCAAATACTCTCGGGTATATCTGGAGTCCACCCCTTTAATTTTAATCAACTCATATTTCACATTAACTTAAAACGTACCAAGAGGCAATTGCAAAACATTCTCCAAGCACATGCAAGTACATTGATTTTCTTTTGACTCCATTTTAAGGCACTAGTTATTTTCTTGCTATATATAGATATATATATTGTGTCTCAGCATTGTGCTTTCGTGCGCTCATTGTGTATCTTGTCATCTATGGTTGTTTATGGTTAATTCTCAAACTCCTAAGTAATTCATTCAGTTTAACATCACCATACTAAATAATTAGCCTTAGTAACTTAATAGGGTCTACCCCCCTTGGCTTCGTTAGGAGTTGAGCCTAAACGGAGGAGTCAAAAACAAGGTGACAGCCTTGACTCGAGACTTGCCCCCAATGACACACCGAGTGGCTTGAAGATTTCTGCCACGTGACCTAGGTGTGTGAAAGGCGGCAACATGACCCAGGTTCTTATATTATGCTAAGAACAAACATAAATAAACAATCCCATACTATCTTTGCCAAATAATGATAGAGTCTATTATTATTGTTGCAAGTTAATTATACAAACTATTAATTGTGAGAGCTTATACCAAGGTCGAGCCTTGTGATTGTTTAAATGTCATGTTTTAAACACTTTTTACTCTTATAGTCAAACTTCATATATTATAGCTACTTTAAACCATCAGTTACAAATAATGAAGTTTGAAATATAATATGGGAATATTTGATCATCGTTTTGCATAGTATACATATTAAAAGTTACTTGGTAAAGTTCTAATGCATGGTCGACTTTTGGATGGTTCTAATGCCAAGGTTGTTACAACCTTACCCGAAGGTCAATGTTATGTAAACATCGTTAAATAACCTACAATCTTCGAAACTATCGTAAACAAGGATATAGTTCTTGTATTATCATTGGTGGATGATTTATATATGCACTCCGTAGTCATGTACATAGTTGGTTATTAAATCATTGTATTAATAATTCGAATAATTGGGAACGCAGATAACTATAGACCAAACCCGAGCGTATTTGAAAGATTTGGAGGCACGTGGATTCTTCTCGTCCATGCATTGGTGACTTTTAAGGGTTGGAAACCCTATTCTCTTGTCATTGTCTCCGAGGGTTTCGTTGGCCTTCGGGCTGCTCTGTGTGATTGCTTTGGCGGCCATTAGAGGCTGTTCTCTATCTTGCTTCTCCGTGGTCCATATTCGTGGCCGTGAGGTTTTCAATACTCAGTCTTTGCTGGCATACCATCGAGCTTGTGTACCCTTCTACGCGAGTGGTCATTGTTTGTATTTGGCTCTTGGCCTGTCAATAGTTTTAGCTCTGCTCTTCTCGTGGCTTGTCGCGACTCGGTAACACTTAATCTTATTGGCCTCGTCTCCACTCCAGGGCCAACGTAGGGTTTATATCCATCTCTGCTTCAACTACTTAAGTCAGTAACAGCTTAGTCGATGCTCGAATTCTTTTTCTTGCTTGCAGGTAAATACACTTGGTTTTTCTTTTAATATGAATAACTCGCAGTAAAATGTTTTTACGGTTAGGTTTTCAATGGAGACTAAGCTTTGTAATAACTCACAGTGTTGTGCTCTTCTTGCAGGAACTCGTGACAGCTCTAAACTTCAGTGACGAGGATAGCGTTGGTTGGCTTCAGCGGACTCCTGGCCCCAACCGGTAAGCCCTGAGTTCAAAGAATGGGTTTTTACCCTGCTTGTAAAAAGGGTTGTTGAAGGTGACACACAAAGCTTGGAAGCCTGTCCGGTTTCTTTGTTGGATATGTGGTTTTAATAAGTTGTTTGTTCAATTTTGTTTACAAACCCTCACTATGATGTTGGTTAGTTCCTGCCTTGAGCTGTGTGTTGTAATTTGGTTAAGTTTTCAGCCTTACGGCCTGACAATGTAATACATTGGGTTTGCAAGAAGGATTTAACTTCGAGCTCAGTCTCGTTTTTGCAATGGTTTTGTAATCTTGTAAATTATGATTCTGTGTAATTTAGGGTTTTTTCTCTTCGACTGTTAGTGAAGAAAATTACTGTCTAAGATATCTTTTGTAAGTAGATATTGTTAATATAAAGACTATAGCTCAGTCGTAATGTGAAATTTATAATTTTTAAACTTACCTGTCCAGAATATACTAGCTAGGGTTTTACCGGAAATAAAACCCTTATCTAAAATATGTTATTAAATTTATTATTACTTAGGTTCTACTACTTGGTATTTCGGTTTGATTATTACAAGTGTTTGGTGGTATTTTAACTTGTTAACTGTAACTTATCTTGCTTGTTTATAAAAGACACTTGTTTTCAGAAAAGACTATAAACAGTCTATAGTAGACACTATAATCTTCTTGTAATGTTTATTTATATAATTATCAATGTAAATGGATTACAACTTATAGATAGTTTAATTTATAATAGATAAATAAATTGTTTAGGGTTTCGACCCTGGAGTTTTTCCTTCACAGGTATAAGCCTGTCTGGTAAATGCAAAATAGTTTCTAAATATGTAAATATATAGTTTTATACTAGTTATTGTTTATATTTACATTGCTTTTATTAACTAAACTGTCACGTAGAATTTATTCAGAGTTCTTGAAAATGATAGAAAATAAACTCTGTAATTCTGTTTACTCTTTATAAATTAAGGACTTTTAATATAACCCTACCTAGTTTATATTAAATACTAGTCTTAGATTTAGTTGATATTGTTAGAAGATAAACTATGTGGTTAGTAGCTTGTTTATATACTTAACTGTATGTAATCACTGTAACTCTAATGTAGTTTTACTGCTGCATTTCATTCAGTTATACTAAGTGAAAACAGAGAAATAGAAATAAATCATAACACTGTTTTTCCTCCATAATATTTTAACATTGAAATAAAAATATTCTACTATCTATAGTTACACAATCCTATCTACTATTTTCATTCTCTTATCTACTTAAAGCATTCTATCTATGCTAGAGTACGGCATGGTTTCCATGTGTGGAAAAACACAGTTTAGAAATTTATTTTCATTCTAACACATTATTTTCTAAATCCATTTCATTTCTATAACAATCTGATAAAAATACTAACTCAAACATTTCACAAACTGAACTGTTAACATTCACATAGCAGTTAACTAAGATTTATTTAACTAACACAGTAAAATAAAATAACTTAGAACCTGTTGAGGACAGACAACAACAGCTTTAGGAGGTTGTTCCTCCCTACTAATCTCCTGGAGAGCGCTCAAACAACTCTTCCTCAGGACCCCCGAGCTTGTTCCTGGTCTTCTTGGCTGAGAACTAGTGGAGAATGCAAACAATAGAACCCTCTGTGAACTGACTAGTTCAATACCTCAGTAAATACTTTGCTCTTAGCAGTATGATCTTCAGCTTAAAAGCTACACTAGATCAATTAACAGTTATCCCCTCAAACACTTTCCAAATTTCCCTCCCATTGAATTTCTCTGAAGTACATTCATTCAATCTGAATGATCACTACTCTAGAATGAGCAGCCTCAGCCCTCTTCAATGGGAATTTTTATAAAGATTGCCTAGGTCTTTTGGGTCAGTTGTCATTAATTGAGCCATGTTGGTAATAACTCCCGATTCAATATTCTATTCACGACTAAAACATTAATTTATAGATTACAATGAGGCGGTTGAGAACCAGCCTTTTCACCTTCCCA
>LPNX010671475.1:29246-48358 GCA_001517045.1 Pseudotsuga menziesii
TGCCTAGTTTTTCCGCAACGCATGCACTGCAAGTCTGATCTTTTGCTTCTGCCCCCTCTGCCTCTGAAATTTCTTCTTCTTCTGCCTCTCTCTTTGCCGCAATCTCCCTTGGAAGGGTCTTTGGATTGGTCTTTGCCGGCAAGGGCAGCACCAATACTAGATGCCAAAGAGTGCATCTTTACAATTGTTAGTGTAGTAATGAACTTGATATGACGAAGAGAAATAGAAAAAATAAAAACCTTGCAGGTCTACAGTCTCTGCCAAGGTGATTTACAATCTCAACTTCAGCCAAGGTGATTTACAATCTCAACTTCAGGTGAGCATACACAGGCTTCTTCAGTATACAAAATATATCAATCACGAGCTTCAAATATACAGTAGCATTCCTTGTTATACAATATATACTCTACAGAATACCAAAAGCTAATATATTAGTGTGCAAAGGATATAAGTGCACAAAAATTTAAGCACCAAACTATATAAGCAATTATCAGCACCAAACTATATAAGCAATTATCAACAGCAATTGTCTTCAACCAAGCAGTCTTCACAGCTTCCACGCAGGCAGCTCTACGCACGCAGGCAGCATACTCAGAAAATTAGGGTTTGCTCAGAAAATTGGCGCCAGAGGTAACGTTTCTCCACCAACCAGCCTCCAACGCAACATATACACCAGAGTCTTCAACGCATCATATACTCGGGCAGCTTCAGTTCGCAGCAATATCCAGGCAGGATGGTCTCTTCAAACAGTCTCCACGCAAATGAAAAAGGAGTGAGCCTTCAACGCAGCCTCAACACAGCTTTCAACACAGGCTTCACTCAGGTATTATGCAGTCTTCAAGTCTCAGTACAGCAAAGGGAGCCCGCAAAAATTAGGGTAAATTTAAGGTTTATGTGTTCCCAAAAAGCATTATCTCCAGCGCAGGTATTATCTCCAATTTCAGCGCAAATATATATATGATGTATCTCTCACATTATATATCACAGTCACAAAATATGAGTCGCAGCTCTTAAATGATCAAATCGCAGTGTTAGATGATCAACGTGCAGTCTTAAAAAAAGGATTCCACAGCCTGCAAACTTTACTCCAACGCAAGCTTAATGCTTCACATGAGATTAGGTTTTACTTCAAAAAAAAATCACAATATATCAAAATGGATCAAAATATTCAAGGAGCTTCACCATTCAATTCACAACGCATTCCATAGGTCACTGAAAGCACCGGCATCTCCAGATCAACGCACAGCTCTCCCACTGACTCCTCCAACGCATTAACGCAGCCTCAATGTTGTGCAGCGAACTGGATGTAGCAGTGGACGGTGTAGCAGGTCGTAGCAATTCAACACTGATCAGAAGCCTGAAGAGGGAGCGGAGGCACGCCAGGCACACAACCAGCAGCAAGAGTCTTCAACGTGACTGTCTTCTCACCGGTCTCCACTTTAACGTAGTCACGATTCAACAGTCAATCGTGATCTCTTCACGCATTATCTTTAACGCTGTCACCAGCAGGCTCTCTAATATACCAGTGACAACATATATCACCACGCTTTTAAAAACGGCGCTGAATATACACTATTAGTGTTCAGTCACCGGCGTTCAAAGCAGCATATCACGGCTTTACACTTTGCACAAAAAATAATTAAAAATTAATAAGGTGTACAAATCCCATCTTAGTGTTGGGTGAGGGGAAAATGGTAATGGCGGTAGCAGCAATTGGTTCGATTGCTTTTAACACAGTGCACTCGTCGAATTATATGGTTGCATCTGTCCTCAAAACCCGAGGGTTTAAACACTTTTCTATACCTGCGACCACTTCTTTCGGGAGAGATTCGAACTCAAGCCTTCCGAGTTCGAATTCACAAAAGAAATTGAGATTATTCCCCCCTCAAACGGTTGCAGATACCGCCACTACCAGCACCCACGGCAAGACACCATTTGGGTATACAAGAAAGGATGTTTTGCTGATTGGACTTGGGTTGACAGCTTTTGGTTTTGGACTGAAATCTGGACTAGAGTTGATTGGATGGTTCAGGACGCCGAGAGATACAAGGATGTGAAGAAGAGAGTCGAGGCCAGGAACTCGCTGGAGAAATACTGTCACAGCGGCCGAGGAGTGCAATTAGGAATTAGGGTTAGGTATAATAATGTTCTAGCAGAGAATAAACTCAGGCAGAAAATAAACGCACATAATGAATGCGCGCGCAGGGGCAGACTGGCGATGGGCAGGCAGCCTGAAGGAGCAGACTGGCAGGCAGAATGCCAGGGCTGAAATGCAGCAGGCAGGAGTTACGGCAGGCAGGCAGCCTTGCTCTGATACCACTTGTTGGTAATAACTCCCGATTCAATATTCTATTCACGACTAAAACATTAATTTATAGATTACAATGAGGCGGTTGAGAACCAGCCTTTTCACCTTCCCGGGCAACTATTCAAATTCCTATTTAATTATTTATTTACAATAATCCTGACGGATTATATTCTAACAAGCCACCTGCTCTGATTCCACTTTCTTGGGGAATCATGACCCCAAATGTAGGGAGGTTTCCACCTGCAACAGTTGAAAGTGGTTTGAGGATGCTGCCACATGTCAGGTTGCCCTCCACCCAGTCTCCTCCACCAATTTGACCAGTAAACACTCTTTTAACAGCTCTCCTAAGCTGTTGTCTCCTCCTTTATTCATTTATAAATAAAATATTCAGAATTACATTAAATATCCTTGACCCTGCTGAGTCATCAATTACAACTTAGCATAAAATTTAACATATTGTCCTCAAATAATATTAAATAATAAAAAATTGTTTTTGCAAAATTGGGGTATGTGACAGTTCCAGACATGCCTAGGACCAATACTGCAGTTTCAGTTTTGAGAGTTTGGCCCCGGTTGTCCAAAAAAGTGATTATTATCACTTTATAATTGGCCAAATGATCAAATTTTACTACAGATGGCAGTATGTTTGGTTCTCCTAGAGCATTACAATGTTCCAGGGGGGATGAGTAGTCACTTATACCATTCTTCTGTCTCCAAATCATCCAATGCAGTCAGTTTGCCCCAGTGCTCATCTTGAATGAAGTTATGATTGATTTTTATTATTTTCAGAGGATGTACCATTAAAAAATGAACTAAGAAAATCACTGAAGAAATCGATTTGGCTTGTGTGGTCAAGGAAATGGCAAGGAAATGCTTCTAGATAATTTATTATGCATCTCCGGACTTATCTACACCAGTTTCTTCCAGTTTCATGTTCCGTATTATTGTTTGGGCTCTCTAGGGGGAACGTCCCCCATAGGGCGAAATTGGACAAAATGACCAAAATAAAAGTGTATAAATCAAGTTGTATCTTTAGAAATATGTGTGGGGGGACCCCCTAATGACCCCTCGATGTCCCCTAAGTGCCAAACCTACCCTTTATCAAACCAGCATTGGCAGCAGGCCACAGATTACAGTTATGAGAAGGATCTCCTTTTGCAACTTTTATGGTGCAATGCCTTCTCCGGAAACAATCAAGGAAATGAAGGAGGCTAGATTCAAGGGTGCAATTTATCAAAGAAAGGAGAAGCCATCACCATCTAAACAGTACAAGCCAAAGGTAACCGCTCCTCCTCTCCCAGATCCCCCATTTATACCTAAATCAAATCTTGATATGGGAGAATGGATAAGTAGTGCTAAGATTCATGTTTATGCAACTGATGTCCTTAAAATTCCTGGTCAAAGAGAAAAGTTGTTGAAAGCCATAGAGGATAGTCAAAGTAAAACTCATAATATTGTCAAAGAGAATCCTCTCCCTAATAATAATGCTATATTTGAAGCTGAACATATTGAACCTATAGATATGCATATAGTCCTCAACAGTGTTGATCCGAAAAGAGAAGACCACCCGCCTTTTTATGTCTCCCTCTTAGTTGATAACCTTCTCCTTCATAACTGCATGTTAGATTCAGGTGCTTCATCAAATCTCATGACAAGAAAAGTAATGGAATAGCTAAATCTAAGGGTCGCCTGACCCTACCACAATGTTTGTGCAATGGATGCAAGAGAAGTTGAAGTAGTAGGGATAATCTTAAATTTACAAGTTAAGTTGGCCAAGTATCCTGACATCGACATGTCGATGGATGTGGTTGTGATAGATGTTCCAGATAATTGGGGTATGTTGCTATCCAGAAAATGGGCCGCAACTCTTGGTGGGTACATTCAAATGGATTGGACATATGCTACTATACCTGCATCAGAAAACACTAGGGTGATACTCCACAGAGAGAAGCTAAGGAAACGACATGTAGAAAACCCTAAGAAGCCCGGAAATGAATTTGTTCATTTCACTGATAACTTTGGAAACTACGCTGTTTTGTCAAATTTCATGGCCCCTATTAAGGAAAACATTAAAAATGAAAAGATAGATGAAATTTGGCAAATGTACTTTGACGGGGCTTATTCCAAGGCCGGAAAGGGTGCGGGCATCGTGATCATCTCTCCTTCAAATAAAGTCTACAACTTTGCTTTCAGGTTAGACTTCGAAGCATCAAACAATGTAGCTGAGTAAGAGGCATTGCTCCTAGGGTTAGAAACCGCTAAAGATATGGGGATAAAGATGTTGAACATAAAAGGTGATTCAGACCTAGTTGTCCTCCAGATTAAGAATCAGTATCAATGCAAAAATGACAGACTAAGGAAGTATAGAAATGCCACATGGGACAATACGGAATGGTCTGATGCACTTAATTCAAAAGATCCATAGGGAAATGAATGGGTTAGCAGATAGGTTGGCAATAGCAGCATCCACCCTCCAACCATCAGATGAAATGATTAGTGGGACTGGAAAAATGAAAATTAATTTCAGACCTTCAACTCCGGATAATGTAGATCACTGGCAGGTGTTTAAAGATGATGAGCAACTCTTGAGATTCATCCACAATCTCCAAGGGTTTGAAGGTTGCAAGATCAGTTATCAGCAAGAGGGTAAAGATTATCAGGAATGCGAGGATAATGAAAGGAATCACATCCCGAGTAACCTTATAGCTTTCGAAAATCCTTTTGATCGACAAGATCATCATAAAAACAAAAAGAAGAAATAAAAATTGAGGATTATATGGAAATAAACATAGGAACTGATAAGGACCCCAAGTTAATAAAAATTGGAAAAGGTACTTCCGAAAAGGAAATGAACAATTTGATCAACTTAATCAAAGAGTATAGAGATGTGTTGGCCTTTAGTTATGATGAACTTAAAGCCTATCAGGAAGATGTGTTTCAACACACTATTCCCCTCACAGAAGAGGCCAAGGAGGTCAATCCTTTTCGACAAAAACTTAGGCGAATAAATCCTAAGTTGGCCCCCATTGTGCAGAAGGAACTCCAGAAGATGTTAGCAGCAAGAATCATAGCACCTACAAGACATTTATCGTGGTGCTCCAACTTAATTGTTGTCAGAAAGAAGAATGGGTCAATTAGAATATGTATCGATTTCAGAAATCTGAATACATCATGCCTTAAAGATAATTACCCATTACCCGACATGGAAACATTGCTTCAAAGAGTAACAGGATCAGGAATGATGTCCATGTTGGATGGTTTTTCCGGTTATAACCAGGTGTTGGTAAATAAGGAGGATCAACATAAGACTACATTCACCACACCTTGGGGTACCTATAAATTTTTAAGAATGCCTTTTGGCTTATTGAATGCTGGTGCCACCTTCCAAAGAGCCATGGATTTTTCCTTCAAAGAACTTATCGGCAAAATAATCGAGATATATCAAGATGACTTAACTGTTTTTTCAAAGGAAAGATCTGACCACATAAGTCATCTTAGGCAGGTTTTCATAAGATGTCGGAAATATGGTATTTCCTTGAACCCCGCCGAATCAATCTTTGGGGTTGATGAAGGCAAGTTGTTGGGGCACATCATTTCTAAGGATGGTGTCAAGGTCGATCCTGAGAGAGTTGAAGCCATTAAGAAAGTCCCCTTGCCTCAGAATCTAAAAGCTCTCCAGTCTTTCAATGGTCAGATCAATTTCATGAGGAGATTCATCCCAAATTTAGCAGAATTAATGAAACCTCTACAAAAGTTATTAAAGAAAGATGCTAAGTTTGAGTGGAAGGATGAAGGGAAAGATGCTTTCAAGTCTATCAAAGATGCCATATCCATGTCCCCGGTCTTGACCAGTCCAGATTATTCCAAGGAATTCCAGATATTTTCCTTTGCCTCAGAAGACACCATTGCCGGTGTTTTGCTTCAAAAGAATAAGGAGGGACAAGAGCAACCTATAGCCTTTATGAGTAGAGCCTTGCAACATTCAGAGTTGAAGTATACCACCATGGAGAAACAGGCTTATGCCCTTGTCAAGTCCCTTGAACATTTCAGAACTTATGTAGGTTACTCTGAAATCATTGGGTATGTACCCCATGCAGCTGTCAAGGATATCATGTCTCAACAAGATTGTCTAGGAATCAGGGGTAAGTGGGTTTCAAAGATTCAAGAATATGATTTAGAGATAAGACCTACTAAGTTAATCAAGGGGCAAGGTCTTGCAAAGATGTTGACCCAAGGAAATGAAAAGGCCTTAGGAATAATCTGCCAGAATAGTGATTCAAAACAAAGTGTATCAGACGAGCTTCAGAGATTAGAGCAGCACCCTTGGTATACCGACATCATCTTTTTCCTCCGCAACCTTACATACCCTGATCACTTACTTGGCCATAAAAGAAGAGCATTAAGGTTAAAAACAACTAAGTATTGTTTAACAAAAGATGGTTTGGGTTGGAGAAACCCCGATGGTTTAATTCTTAGATGTGTCAATGAACCTAAGTCCAAGAAACTCATGGTTGAGTTCCACTCAGGATTTTGTGGTGGACATTTTGCAGCAAGAACAACCGCCCATAAAATCCTTAGAGGAGGCTACTATTGGCGAAACCTGTTTTCATATGTGCACAAGTCTGTCAGAGTTTGCCCCCAGTGCCAGTTATTCACCGGAAAGCATCAAATGAAAGCCTTGCCTTTAAGTCCAATAGTAGTCCAAGCCCCTTTTCCAGCAGTGGGGGCTTGATTTCATCGGTAAGTTTAAAGATAACTCAAGCAATGGTTATTCTTGGATTCTTACCGCCACTGATTATTTCACCAAGTGGGTAGAGGCGATACCCACCAAGAAGGCAACCGATGCTGTAGTCATGGATTTCTTAGAAGATAAGATTATCACAAGATTCGGTGTGCCAGCCAAAATCATCACAAATAATGGCCCATGCTTTGTTTCCTCCTAGTTGTCATCCTTTTGTTTCAAGTACGACATTGTCCTATCCCATTCATCCAACTATTATCCCCAAGGAAATGGTCTAGCTGAGTCAAGTAATAAAAACTTAATGACCATAATCAAGAAAACTATGGGTGATAATAAAAAGGCTTGGGATAGCAAGATCAAGTTTACATTATGGGCCGATAGAATCACAAAGAAAAGTTCAACCGGGAGGAGCCCTTTTGAACTGGTCTATGGCCTAGATGTCACCTTACCGGACCATTTAAAGCTTCCAATGTATCAGCTTCTCCAGACCTTCAGCTCAGATCAGGAGGCCATTTAGAACAGAATAAACCAGTTGATCGAGTTAGATGAGAGTAGAAGAAATTCCCTTGACAAAAGTATCAGAAATTCAAACAAAGTCAAGAGAACCTTTGATAGATCTACCCGGCTTGGATCCTTTCAAGTAGGTGACACAATCTTGCTTTGGGACAAACGACGGGAGAAACCTGGGAAGCACGAAAAGTTCGACAGCTTATGGTTGGGGTCGTATATCATTGATGAAGTAGCAGGAACAAATTCTTTCTATCTAAATGACCTAGAAGGAGAAAAGTTAAGCCTACTAGTGAATGGCTTTCTCCTCAAGATGTTCTTCACCGAGACAGTTTGATGCCTTTATTGGCATCAGTGGTTTCAGGGCCAATTTCTAAACCTTGCCCTGCATGTATTTTTAAATTTTATGTATCATATTGTTGTATTATAGGTGTTTTGTACCATGTTACTAACCTTGAAATTTTTCTTTTGTATATTAGTTTTGTAAAATATTTCCTTTTTGTACATCATAGACTAATTCTGTACATTAGTTTGCTTTTATAGTTGATTTTTTTATATATACATGTTACTGACAAACTTTAATTGCTATGCGGGACCCAGAGATTCCGGAGTTCTCACATCCTCTTCTTTAAACAGAAGATCAGTCAGAGAATGTCTCCCTAGATGGAGCCAGAATGTTATCACCTAAGTTGTACTTAATGGTTTTTTATCAAGTGAGCCTGGTGAACCGGACAAAGATTTTTTGTTCTGATTTCAAAAGACCTTCGGAAGTGCTTCTAGGAAGTGCTTGTTGTACTATATCACATGTTCATACCCCATGAGGGAATTGTAAAAAATGTTCTAGCATGATAGTGTCTGTAAAGACTCGGTCTCTTAGACTTTATTTGTCAATCCGATCAGCCAGGGTGTTTTTTCCCTTGGTTATTATTGGTTGTTGAATAAACAACTGATAATTTCTGAGTTTTTCACTCAATACCTCCAAAGTTGGGGTGGTCGGCTTGGAATTTAGGCCTATTGAGGTTATTAGAGTCTATGTGTCAATGTATAAACATGCTAGGCATCATGGTCGAGTCATATGAGCATGTCTAAGTCACCCTAGGTTTTTAATTTTATTTTATTTTTTTAAGTTTTTTAAATTTTAGTTTTTCCACAAAAACTTAGGCTATTTTTTAATAGTCTAATTGGAAAAATTGGTTTTGTAATAAAAGTGGGCCAAATAATCAGTTTTAGTCATGGGGGTGCTCATTTTCAAGCTAAGAGCACCATGTAAACCCATAGACCCACTTTTTCTTAGTTTTGGGTGATTCTCCATCACTCAAGTCAGAAAGCCCCAAAAAATCAATTATTGATTATTTTAAGTAATAAATTGATGAATAATGGGGCTAATCCAAAATCCTAGATCAGTGGATTCTCAACCGATTTGATTGAAATCAGTCTCATCGACACCAGATTGACTAGATCTGACAAATCCTTGACTGAAAGAAGTGATCTGGACAAATCCAGAGTTGAACTTCAGCCTCCTTTATGGGGAATTGCGCTCTCTCTCTCTCCTTCACACATGTGGGCTCTTCTGGAAGCTTTGTGGTTGATGTGTCAGCTCAATCAGCCCCCCGATTGACAAGTAGACTCAGTGGAAGCTCAATTCAACTTCATATCAGGCATTTATGGACTCTCCTTTAGCTGCAGTGGTCTATCTCCTTGGGATTTGCGCCCCCCCTGGGCTGGATCTCCTATTTTTTGTATAAATAAGGCTCAGATCACCTCTTCCAAGCTAGTTAGAACTAGGATTGAGGTGTTGTTGCTATTATACTGTTGTTATTGTTCATTTGAAATAAAGAGAAGCTTTGGAGGCAAGACAGTGTCATGTCATTGTATGTGTGGATGAGCATTGCCATGTTTTACTGAGGTAACCTGTATATATGTTCATAATTTGCTGATTGTTTGTGGATTCATTGCTAAGATTGATAATAAGCTTATTATAATCTTGATAGGAAATGAGCTTTTCAATAAGTTTATTGGCCATCTCTTTCCTTTGATGCATGTTTAGAGATCCAGATTCAACATGTTTTATAAGTTTATATGCATGTTATTCTGAAATCTCTGTGTATGTATTAACCGGATCTCACAAGTATTTTGGCAAGTCTTTGGATTTAATTGCAGGTTCCTAGCTTGGAGAAGATGTTGATCTAGTTTGCTTCTTCACTCTCTCCAAAACCATTCAAAGACATAGTCCCTCGACATTCCACCTGAAAGCTCCACGGTTGATCTTCAAGGCTACCAACACTCTTCCTCTCTCTTCCTCCTTATAAAAATCCAAATCTTAACTGGTTACTTTGGTTGAAAGCTTTGTTATAATTTAGAATGTCATATTAAAGTAAAAATTACATAGATCTACTATTTCAAAGTTCATAGTCTAGATCTCATTTCTGAAAAGTATCATTAAGCATTCTAGATCTAGCTTAAGGAAATCATCCGTTTTGCATGGCAATTTAAAGAAAATTTGTAGGTTGCATGCTCTAGATTTCCTTTTCTGTTTTAAAAAGATTAAATCCAGCAATCAATGCATATTCCATTGGCTGCACAAACAACAAGCCAAGATCCCAAGGAAATCTTGCTTTCCTTGTTTCCTTTTTTACCGGTTTAGCTAGTTTTAACTTAGTTTTTTTTTAGTTAAAGTAGGTTGACCCAAAGGTACTCTTAAAGTGCTTTTGGGCATATTTCATTTTAACATGCTCGCTGTCTTTTAGCGAGCATAACAGAAAGAAGAGAAGTTGTTGTTTGAAAGTGGCCTCGGGATCGTTCAAATCCCCCCAGGGGTCTCCCCTTTGACTGAAATCTTAAAATTTTGGGAAATTTGTAAGATCTTGGTTTCATCCCGTATAAGGACCGAGAGGATTCTAATATTTCAGTTTACTAATATTGTAACCAATAATAATAAAAGGAAATCTTTTCTGAGTAGGCTCTTTCGAGCCCGCTCCCCATCCCCCTAGAGGAGGGTCTGCATCAGTTTCACTTTTTTTGCATTTTTCCCTTTTTTATGTTCTAGTTTAGTATTGACATGTAGAATTGTATACTTCGATTATATTTTGCATTATTCCATTTTTTCAATTCAAAAGTAAGCATAATACTTACCCCACAACTTCCCGATTGACCCGCAAGGGGAAAGAGATGCGTGGTAGGACTAATTAAAAAACCGGTGTTATGTATCTCTAATTCCATTTTTCATTTATTGTTTTGGTAATCATAATAAAATCAACCCCTCCTTGATTCCCCGATTGAGGTCCACTTGGACCGAAAGAGGTTCCTGGAGGGTTTTCTTTTTAATAAGAAAACCTCTTTAAAAATTTACTAAAAATAACAAAGACTCCAATGTATATGCTCTATACTTGGATGCAGTTCATCCGATCAGTCAAGCTGCATCAAAAGCACTTGAGTGACTACATTAATTAGTCCTCACCTCCCAAATTGACAAACCATCAGGCGAAAATCCAACGCCTTGAACAAACTGTAAGCGGTGGCAAAATACCCAAAGGAGTGGGAACAACTGGAAAGTGACCATGAGGCGCCGATCTCTATCACACCTTGACGGGTGCATTATGAACAATAATCTCCGAGACTCCGTTCCAGCCCACAAACCACCTTGCGAGTAGCCATGAAAGTTCACTTTTGGACATACTCCAAGTACCCCTCGGGTATATCTGGAGTCCCCTTTTCGCCTAGTTTAATTCATTCACATTCCACATTAATTTAAAATCTACCAAGAGACATTTGCAAAACATTCATTCAAGCGCATGCAAGCACATTGTTTTCTCTGTTGACTCCATTTAAGGCACTGGTGATTTATTTGATCATTTCTTTATATATATATATATATATATTGAGTGTAATTACTGTGCTTATCTGCTTTAAATCTTGCATCTTGTTATCTTTTGTTTCCATTGGTTAATTTCAAAACTCCTAAACAACTTAATCATTATAACACCATCACACTAAGTAATTAGCCTTAGTAATTTAATAGGGTCTACCCCCCTTGGCTTCGTTAGGAGTTGAGCCTAAACAGAGGAGTCAAGAACAAAGTGACAACCTTGACTCGAGACTTGCCCCCAAGGACACACTGAGTGGCTTGAAGATTTCTGCCACATAACCCAGGTGTGTGAAAGGCAGCAACAGTCCTAAATGTCACCCTTCCTATCCATCTTAAGCTTCCATTGTATCAGTTGCTTCAGTCTTTCGGTTCAAATCAAGATGGGGTTCAAAACAAAATTAATCATTGGTTGAATTGGATGAAAATAGAAGAAAAGCATTGAATAAGAATATCAGAAATCAAGAGAAAGTGAAGAGGTCATTCGACAAGTTTTCCAAGCCAAGACCTTTTCAGATAGGAAATACAGTTCTTCGTTGGGATAAGCGAAGAGAGAAGACAGGCAAGCATGGGAAATTTGATAGCTTATGGACGGGGTCATTCATCATCTATGATTTGGCCGGTGCCAATTCATTTCTCCTGAACAATATGGATGGAGAAAAGTTGCTCTCACCAGTGAATGGGCAGTTCTTGAAATTGTTCTTCAGCGACAGTACCTGATGCCCATTGGGGGCATTTGGTGTATCAAGGCTTTTCTAAACCTTGTCTCTTTTTCTTTTCAGTATTTTATTTTGTATATTAGTTGTGTATAGTACATTGTTGTACTTTATTGTTGTAATTTATTGTAAATTATGCTGCAATTTATTATTTCATTTGGAAAAAATTATACATGTGACTTACACACTTTTTGTGGTATGCAGAAACCAAAAGATTCTACAGATCACGCATCACTTCTTACCCTAGAAAGATCATATCAGTCACACATCCCGCAATTGGAGCCAGAATGTTATCCACTAAGTTGCACTTAGGTGGATTCTAGTGAGCAGTCAAAGACTTGAACAATTCAATTGTTCATCACATGTGTTCAGAAGTTCATCAAGCCAATCAGTGGCCCTTTTTTTATTTTTTACATGTTCATACCCTGTGGGGAAATTGTTATAAATGACTTAGCATGATGAAATTATGTAAAAGGTTTGGCTTTACTAAGACCTAGTCATCGATACTTTACTCCGGGGTGTTTTTTCCTTGAGAACTATACGTCGTTTTTTAATGACTTATAATTTTCGAGTTTTTCACCCACTCCTCCAAAGCTAGAGTAAATGTCTTGGTGGTTAGACCTTAGGAGGTTATTAAAACCTATGTGTCAATGTATATTACCATGCTAATCATTGTTTTTTAGTCATATGAACATGTTTAAGTCCCCCATAGGTTTTTTTTAATTTCCGGAAAATATAAATTTTTTCGTTTTTTTCAGGGTTATTTTTAATAGGTTAATTGTAATTTTTCTCTAAGGCATAAAAGTGTAATCTCAGAGTGAAATTTGCCATGGGGGTGCTCATTTTCTAACTCAGAGCGCCCACTTAACCCCTGAACCCACTTTCCTAAGTTTTTGAGTAATTATTTATCACCAAAATTAATTATTACTTGAAAATGGTAAAAAAGACCAAAAAATGGATAAAGTGAAAAATTCGACAAATCATAAAATAAAGGAAACATGCTGAAAGTAAATTTTATGAGTTGGCAAAGTAAAGTGGAAACATTCCTAAGGTTTTGAAAACACTTTGGAGTGTTTTTCTCAACAAATAAAGGCAAGTCGATTTTGCTAAATGAAGTGGAGCACATCTCTCAAGAAAATGAAGGAAATTTGTGAAGATAATAGCAAGTGTTGAGTTATGAATTAGAAGTTGGCATATTTTTTGTCTTTTCCATCCCATGCCAACTCAAGCAAAGCGCTCTCCCTTGGGCAAGTGCACCCCCCTCTCTTGGTCATAGTTTCTATATAAGCAAGGCATTGCTCCATTGTTTGGAGATGGAGGATTGAACCTATGCTCTTGTAATACTTAGTTGCTTCTATATTTTGTTCAATAAAGTGAAGACTTTGGAGGTCCATATGGTGCAAATTTTCATGGTTGTGAATGCTCGACCTTCATGGAGGTGATATTTAGCTAGTTGTAGTTCTCTTTATTTCAAGCTTGTAGATGTTTATCTAGCTTTGAAGGCTATTACTAGCCCATACAGTAAACATTTGTAGTTTCAATTTGTTTACTTATGTTTTGCTATTAGAGATCTAAGAGTAGCCACCTGTAGTCAGTTATACTGAGGCTCTCCCAAATTTCTTTTATCAAAAATATACTAGATTTAATCTCGTTTGTTTAAAGGTTGTGTAGCTTTACAGATCATCGAAGGCGAAGGAGAATTTTGAGCTCAGTTGCATCTTCCTCTTCACCACTATTCTTTGGATCTAGAGTTTTTTGTCCTACAGGTGCTTTCTCTTCTTCACAACATTCAAGCTTTAGCTTAAGGGTTGTCTCTCCCATCTCATAAAAAATCAATCTTTCTCTTTGGTTACTTTTCTTACAAGCTTAGATTTCTTTAAAATATTATTATATGAAGTTTAGGTTTGTTTACATCTTAGATCTTAAGTGCTTTAATAGATATCTTAAGCTTAGATCTGACACTTCCTTTCTAGTACTCAAAGCAATAAATTTTTCCCATTTTTTTGTAAAGTACTAGATAGTGTATTTTATGTACATGCTTGTACTAATCCACTAATTTGTACATTGTTAGCTTGTTGTTTTTTAGCAGGTTGAAAGAAAAAGAGAAACAAACTATGGCCAAATTTTGACAAATCTAGCTATCCAAAGGCTCCAAAGTGCGCACTCTTTTTCCCTTTCAATTCCGAGTCATTGTAAACCTCATTGATCCCGCATTTAAAGGATCAAAGGTCTTCTTTCTCCTAAAAACTTTTGTAATAAAATAAATAAAAGAGAAGCAAGTGGGCTATGTTACCAACTAAGTTGCATTAAGTTGGATTTCTGAACGAGCCACCAAAGATGAACAATCACTTGTTCAAGTTTTCAAATTCAGAAGTCCTTGCAGGCCTTCCTAGGCCCTTTTTTTATTTTTTTTTAACATGTTCATACCCCATGGGGAATTGTAATAAAATGAGTTAGCATGATGACTTTATGTAAAAGGTTTGGCTTCTTAGGACTTATTCATTAATGCATTATTCCAAGGTGTTTGTTCCTTGTTAATTATTTATTGTTTTTAAGCGATAAATAATTTTCGAGTTTTTCACCCAAAACCTCCAAAGTTGGAATAATCGCCTTATTAATTAAGCCTTAGGAGGTTATTAAAACCTATGTGTCGATGTATATTACCATGCTAATCATTATTTTGAGTCATTATGAACATGTCCTAAGTCCCCCATAGGTTTTTTTTTAATTTTCGGTATAAAAAAAAATCCGTTTTTGCAGGCTTATTTTTAATAAGTTAATTGTAAAAGTGTAAAAAGTCATAAAAGTGTGACTAGGAAGTTGTTTTTGCCATGGGGGTGCTCATTTTCTAACTCAGAGCACCCACTTAACCCTAAGACCCACTTTCCTAAGTTTTCGAGCAATTATTCAACCCCAAAATTAATGGTTACTCGAAAAAACCCAAAAGGACCCAAAAAATGAAATATTAAAAAATTCGGCAATTAAAAAAATAAAGGATAATTGCCAAAAAAGAATTTTGTGACTTGGCAAATCATTTTGGCAAGTACCCAAGCAAGGGAGAGAAGCTATATGTTGCCATTTCGGTGAAATCTCAAGTTGTGAGTTTCCTCATCAAGTGAGGGCGCAAGTCTCCAGGTGGGGACGCAAGCTGGGTTGAAAATCTTTATTGCTTTGAAAAAAACCAAGTTTTGAGCAAGTGCTTCCTCAGGGGAGTGATGTTGCCATTCCCACTCCTTTGCCAACCCTCATCCAACCACTTGCCAACTCACTGGGAGCTAGTGCATCCTTGAGGAAATGCGCCCCCCCTCCCCTCGTCAATTTTATATTTAAGCAGGCATCCTCACTTCATTCTGGATTGATGATTTGGGCATTGAACCTCTGCTCCTGTACTTTGTAATTTGTTATCATTGTGGAATAAAGTGAAGGCTTTGGAGGCATACCTGTGTAGGGTATCAATGTGTGGATGATCTATTCTCTTATGTGAGGTATACTTGTATCAATTTCATGCTTTGTTAGTATATTGTTATAACCGTGCATGGTAGGATAGATGTTGAAGAACTAATCCAAGTTTGTTTACTTGCTTAGCTCTTTATCTTCTTATTTGCAAAGATCAAGAAATTATATATTTTACTTGTTTGTATACATATTTTTCTAATCTCTTGTGCAAGCATTACAGGTTATTAACGAGATCTTTCAAGGTTTTAGTTCAAGTTGTGCAGGTAGCTCCTTGGAAGAAGTGGTGGATCTTGATTGGCTCTCCCACATCTTTGTGTCATCATTGGAGGATCTATATCCCTCTTCCTTCCATTGGAAAACTACATTGCCCAAGCTTCCAAGCTTTGGGGGCATTTCTTCTCCTTTATTTTCGCCACATAAAACTTCAAATTTTTAGTTACTAATTCTTATTGCATATTTAAATCTCATTGAAATATTGGGAAATATCTTAGCATTCTGATTTACATATGCACATTTAAAGATTCAAATCCGATTATTAAAGTAGCATTTTACAAGATCTAATCATAAGCAAGTACTAGTTTAATATCTCGATTTTTTCTATCTTTGAAGTACTTGAACTTTTAGTCAAAATTTTTATGTTTTAATATGATTATCTAGCATATTTGATCAAAGTTTGTTTGTTGTTTTGCAACAGAGATTGATCGAACAAAGAGGCACTCTGGCGAATTTTTGAGGATCTAAGTCAAACCGGAGATCCCTCTTCTCACACTTCTCTCATTGGCCATTTCTTTAAGGCCCTTTATTGTAAAAACTTGTGTTTCCTACTCTACAAAGGAGCAAAAGTATTTCTTATTTCTAAATCATTGTAAAAAAGATAAGCAAGTGGGCAGCCAAGTGCCCACACCCCATCCCCTCAGGGGGGATTCGCACTATTTCACTGTTTTTTTCAGTTTTCTTTAATTTTTTCAATTTTGTTTAAGTTTGTTAAGTAAAATTAATCAATCCAGTTGTGTTCTCAGTAAACGAGAGTATCGGCACTAAGATTTAAAAAACTCACACTTAGTTCTTACAAAACTTAAAATTTACAAGACTTCATTCCCCGTATGCTCTTGTGACCACTGCAGGCCTTTCGCTGGATCGGTGGGACAATCAGAAAGGGGTGGAAGTGACTAGTAATTAGTGGAACACTTCAATTAATCCCTACAAGAGAAAATATGGCACTTCATTTGATTTAGCCAAGGTTGTGGGAAAATTCTGCAAGTGAAGCGGGAACCACTAGAAAGTGACCGTGGGACACCGTTAGGGTACACCCTCGTTTGGTGTAGTGTTAAACACAGCCCTGCGACTCCATCTAGCCCACATGTCACTATGAGAGCCACTCCTTAGTAAATCCATACACATTCTTCGTACCCCCGGGTATATCTGGAATACCATCTCCCCATAATAATAAAGATCATTACCACATTCATAATAAAATTTACCAAGAATTTACCCACTCCCTAGTTACTCATTTAATAATTCTAAAACTAACCTACCAAAACAACTGCAATACTTCTTGGGACTTCACTAACAACCCTTTTTTTACACAAGCACTCCATGTTGGAGACATTTACCATCATACACACTCTTTTGGTCAAATTGGCCTAGTTAAACCACTATCCTAAGTTTAATTGACATCAGTGGAGCATTAATTGCCATCATCCAGTCACACCCACACCTACCTACAGTCAAGGAGGCTAACTGGAGCACTCTGGGGGTGATCTGTGTGACATTAATGCACCTAATTGCTAACTGGTGGTTACAATCAGTTCAACCAGTCAGTTACAGTCAGTTAAGGCGCCTCCAGTCATTAAATATATTATTTAATAATTATTTAATGATTATTTATTATTATTTAATGATCTGGAGTCAACAAGGCGCCTCCACCAACTTCTGATGGTCAGTTCAGCTTCAGTTAACCTCATCGGGGTTCATTGGAGTCATGGAGCACTAGCACTTGATGGTTGGCTTGCTATGACATGTGTCTGATCTCCTTCAGTTGAGATTCAGTCATTTATTGCACTCCGACTTCAGTTAGGGTTTGGTGAGTCAATTAGGGTTTTGGTCAAGTGGTTCACTGAGTGAGATTGAATGGTTGAGAGTCAGTTAAGCTCGACTCACTCACTGAATTCGAATTGTCTCCTTAGGTATTCGAATTCTTCATGGAGTTAAGCCATTGCTCAGCATTGGTATTGTAACCCTTTATTGTTTATTAAATATACAGAGAGGAAACCAATTACGGTTCCGATTATTTCCAATTCATGAGTATTTGTTAATTATTCTTTGATGATTTTGATTCCTAGTTCCTAGATCATGTGCAAGAATTAATATGGTATCAGAGCATGCGGCGGGACGAAGATCAATCTCTCAAAAACAAGATTTTTGACAGATTTCTCCATGAAATTTGAGCAATAGCTCAAAAATCCAGCACTACACCAGAAGCCAAGGCTTACCACTTAATACCCCAAGTAAAGAACTTGTTGATCAAGCTTGCTTGATTGACTATGCTAGGTGTGATGAAAGCCTAGAATGTGCAGGCTGTCCGACCTTAATTTGCCCTTTCTGTTTTGATTTTCAGGTTTCTACAGGTGAAGCATTCGCTACAGCATATCCAGATGGCCTCCTCAGTACCTCTCTTGACTCCATACAATTTCCACACATGGAAAAATAAAATGGAGCTTCAATTGCGCTCCAAAGGACTCCATAGAGTCGCCATGGACATTGAAGTTGAGCCTGGATCCGCCATAGAAAAATCAAGATTCTTGAACAAGAAGGATGAAGCCTTCGGTTTTTTGTGCCTCTCTATTTCAGAAGACCTTCTCTTCCATCTTATGGATCTGAAGACACCGAAAGAAATATGGGACAAATTGGAATCTCTATACGGAAAGCATGATGACTTGAGAGTTTACCAACTCGAAAATAAACTCATGTCTCTCCAACCTTCCAATTTCGAGACTCTAAATGATTTCTTTACAAAGTTCAAGTATACTATTTTCCTCTTGAAGTAATGCAAAGTGGTGAAGGAGGATGATCAACTCATCCTAGCCATCCTCTCCAAACTCGGGGCTGATTATTCAGTTTTTGTTTCTACATTCCGTGCGGGGAAGCTCACAACCCCCGGATGGAAGATGCCTACACTCAATGCCTTCATTGAGTCCCTAACTAATGAACATAACAAGCTTGTCCAGATGGGGATCATCCAATCTTCCCGTGATCAAGCCCTCCATGTCTCGAGGCCCAAAGATGTGAAGGGTAAAGGAAAGCAGCAGAAAAATCAGAAAACTAAATTTGATGCTCCCAAGCCTAGAGTTGAAAATCAGCAGCATGATGAATCTTCCGGCTCAAGGAAGAACAAAGGAAAAGGGCACAACGGGAAAGAAAAAATCAAGTGTTCTTACTGCGGGAAGGGTTTTCACCCTGAACATGCCTGCATGAAGAAAAAGCTTGATGAAGCAACCTCTCTCCTTGAGAGGAATCACATCA
>LPNX010671475.1:48459-62646 GCA_001517045.1 Pseudotsuga menziesii
AAATTTCAAATATTTGCAGCAATTACAGAAAAACTCCATGGTTGAAGGCCTCCCAGTCATCAAGGCAACCACGGGAGTCTGCAAGGGCTGTGTGATTGGAAAACACCCTGAGCACAAGTTCGATCGGGGGAAGGCAAACCGAGCTACAAGCATATTGGGGTTGATACATTCTGATATCAGTGGTCCAATGCCTGTCACATCCATGAATGGATCAAGGTACCTCCTGTTGCAGCTGCAACTTTTTCCCAAAATTCAAAAAATTTCGGGACCCTCCTTTTGCTTGGATTGATTTGATTTTCTTCTTTGGTATGAATTAATGACTCTTCAAAAAAGACTGTTTCTAATGCCTGAAACGATCCATTTTGGTTTTGCCCTTGAACGCGTTTTCAAACGTTAAGTCGGAAGCTCTTTTGCTTGCGTTCCCGTTGTTGCAGTGAATTAATCGGCTTAGCTTCGTTATTTATCTCCGACGCATTTGTCTTAACCGGCTGATTTTTTGGTTTTCACATCGAAACTTTTATTGCTACTTTCTCCGCAGTTGCGGGCGGCAAATTGCGAAGTCTCCCGATCATCGATTTGACTTTTCCGACCCCGCATTGTTGTTTTCGCCGCCCCTTACGTCTTTGGTGTTCCACCGTTGCGGCCGCAGAAAGAGCTACCTTGCCGAACTTTTAGTTGTTTTCCCTTCCGATTTAGACTTTACATTGCGGATTGTTTTGTCTTGGATGATTCCGCCATTGCGGCCACCAAACACACTATCCTTCCAGTCGTTTAGTCGTTTCTCCTCCGATGAAGATTTTTGCCTATCGCGGATTGTTTTGCTCTTCATGATCCCGCCGTTGCAGCTCCTGTTCACGCTATCATTCCGACGATTAGTCCTGCGAAGTTCCGAGGCGGATGTCTCGCGGATAGCTAGGTGTTTTTGCCACCCGACGTTGCGGAAAGACATATCCTTATGACATCCGATCCGTTTGTCTTCCGACGTCCGATTGTATTTCCCGCCCGCCGCTTATGGTTGTGTATATATATATATATGGGGTCGTGGGGATTATTCTATTACTTTTTTCAACTGTCGTGATCGGTCGCTCTAGTGCGCTGTCGTTCTCTCGAGCTCGCAAGGACCCCGTTGTCGATACCCGCGTCCAGGTGGCTCAACTGTGGAAGCTTGACCGACTTTCTTCCGGCCGATCACGCAACGTCGCCAGGTAGGCTCCTCGTCGCATTATCCCGTCCCGTTCGAGCTTTGTTGATTTTTCTACGATTGGGTTTTTCCACGGCCGTTTTCCCTTGGCCCATTAGTTACACGCCTATATATTGAGGATTTTTGCAGCGTTACTGTCCGCGTGGGGGGCGTTTTGACCCATAGGGTAGTTTTTCCCCATGGCTTTTTGTTATGCGACCCAGCGCTTAGTGAATGGGGGGTTTGGTGCAGACGGCCATTACGCTGTCTGCACCAATCTGCCCTGTCTGATGGTAGGTCGATAGAAGAAGTTTTCAACCCCGCCCTGTGGTGCTTGGACTGGTTGCCCCCCTTTTTTCATGCTACCCGCATCCTCAAACCAAAGCCGTTTCGCCGCGCGGTTCCGCGCAACCCGGTTCATGGTCGATGTCGAACTTGAGCCGATTAGGGGTTGTATTGCACAGCGTAACTTTAATGACCATAGATTCGCGCAGGCAGTTTGTTTCCTAAAACGCACCGTTGAAAACTTGCATAATCCCCCCTGTCATTCCCGCGCAGCGCGATGATCATGGCGCCCGCAGATAGCCCGGGTTTTCTTCATATTAATGTAGATTTGTTTCCCGCTCGATTTTGTTGATAAAATTGTTTCGGTATTAGACAGCGGTGTTTGCTTGCACATAGTTGCTTCATTTAACTATTTTTCCGTCATGGCAAACATAAATGAAGTGAAACGATGCACATTGTTATCTAAATGTTTGCAACTTAGTCGTAAAGGGCCTAATGATGATAATTGCATGTATAACAGGAAGATTCCGAATTCAAAATGTCGAAGCGACAAAAGAAGAAGGCCCCTGTGGTCGAAGAGGATCTTGAAGTGGAAGTTATTATCAAAACCGAATACATCTATGAAGACACCAAGTGTATATCTGGTGTAGAACCTGAGTACCAATGGGGAGAGATATACAGGCTGATCACGCGCCGAGAGGTGCCTGATATGGGCTTGGAAGAAGAAGGCATATATGCCAATATAGAGAGATCTTCACTGATGAAGATTGCCACCAGACCAGAGCTTTTCCCATGCTCTGAAGTGATTGGTTGGATTCTGCCCCGGGCAGATGTAACCACTATGATCCTGGAGAATGTTGAAAAACAGGGCTATGCTGCCTATAGCCCAGGATATGTACCCCTGGCCTACCACTTGCCAGAAGCACAAGTATTTTTGTCTGATGATTGGTTGAACAACATTAGAATGGACCTTGTTGAGACCCTTAAAAGAATGTTGTTATCTGGAAAACATTTCAGAACTAGACCAACAGGAGAATATGACACAGCAAGTTTAAGGGCCCCATACAGGTTCATAGCTTTAATGCTTAACAGGATTTTTGGAAGAGCTCATGGCAGGAGCTTCAAGTTAGAATGGATGCCAATTATTTTTTATGTTGCAACCCAGGGGACCATTTTCAACTGGGCCAACATTGTATCAATCAGTCTTTCAGCCTGCATGGCCTCAGCGTTGGGAGGAGTGTCCCAAAAGAGATCCGAATTTTACATGAGTTCCATACTCATTGATTGTATATTGTGCAATCAACCTTTCCCCGGCCTCAGGTGCATCTGGGACAGGGAGAGGATGCCCGTTTATTCTGCGTACAAGCCACTGTGGGCACACAAGTACCACAGTCATTACCGAGAGGTCTGCGAACAGTTCATCATGCCATTATATACGCTCATTTTCCTGAAGGAGTGTGATTGTATGTTAGAGGAGGTGTTGCAAGTAATGGAAGAATACGCAGACTATTATCTGACTGAGGATGGCCTTTACTTCAGAATGTTTGGAGGTTCCAGAGCACCTTCCCTGCTGCCCAAATACGCCACCAACTACATCATTCATAAGGAGGCAGTTAGGCAAGTCTTCCTGGACGGCATAGGAAGCTTTCTGTTTGAGCATAAGAAGGCTCCCTATCCTCCTTTGCCCTTCAAGTTAGGAAGTTACAGGTTTACCAGAGTGAAGAAAGCGGATGAGTTTGTAGAAGAGTTGGAAAGGTTTCATTTTGGTGAGATGCCCTTCCATAGAAATGACTCCCGCAGTAAAGTGGCTGAACATTGCAAAGAGAACAACGTACATTTTGAATACACCCACCATTGGGATAGAGAAGAATCTGTCTTCCAAAGTGCAGTGAACATAACAGCCTTGAGGAGAAGGTTCAAGAAGAAGATCACCACCAAAGGTGGGAAGAAGCAAGATGAAAAGGCTAAAGACGATGAGGAAGCAAGGAAACGAGATGAGGACGCCCAAAGGCTGGCACAAGAAGCTGCAGGGTGGTTGTAGGGAGAAGAAGAAGAGAAAAGAAAAGCTGCGCGAGAGGCAGCTAGAAAAGCAAAGGAAGATGCAAGGAATGAAGAAGAAGATTGATGAGGAGCTACAGAAGCAAGAGGCAGAGAGGCTAGAGCTGACGCAGACCGAGACAGAACAGTCAGCCTCTGGCACAGCTGGAGGACAGACCCAGGACATGGAGAACCCCGAGGCTCAGGACCCAGAAGTACGGACTGCTAGCACACCTGGACAGTCTGCGGTCCCTACACTGAAGATGGTCCCCTTTGAACAGAAGAAAGGGGAAGAAATACCTGATTTTAACACTGTTTTCTATGACAAGGCGACAAAGAGGATAGTGAAGAGAACGGAAAGGAAGGTTGAAACAGGAGGTCTGCCCGGGAAAATGATAACGGATACGCCCGTTGTATTTGGAACAGACCGAGATCCAAGATTCACCATTAGAGCCGGAGCTGCACTGATTCACGCTTCGGAAGATAATGTGGACAAGATTATGACAGACTTGGAGCAATCCAAAAAGTCCTCTACTCAACTGAAAGACACATTGAGAAAGGAGAGAGGAAAGCAATAAGCTGAAGAGGAAATATGAGGACATGAAAAAAGAGATAAGGTCTTCAAAAGATGAACTGCAGCTCCTCCAAGCAGAGAGACAAGTTAAGGAAACTACACAAGAATGTCTAGAGAGAGTGCAGCAAGAGTATCAAGAGCTAAGGGTGGAAAAGGAACAGCTACTGGGAAGGATAGAAGACTTAGAGCTGCAAAAAACCACCTGGGAGGCAAACGAGAAGCAAGCTCAAGAACAAGAGTTGAAGCTTCAAGAGCAAATTTCTTCTTTAACAACTGCTTTAGAAGAAGCAAGAGAGCAGCAGGTTGACCTCCAACCCTTCAAGGAGCATGTGCTGGCACAAAAGGCCAAGATGCTTCAGCTACAAACCGCCATAAAAGAAGAGAGATGTAAAGTTTTGCAAATAGATGGCCAATTAGAGGAAATTCTAGAGACTTCCTCTTATTTTATTGATAGATCTCAGGACGTCATGGAAGTCCTGACAGCAAGAATGATAAGGTTGGAAAATAATGAGGAAACTCCTACAGAGCTGCCCTCGAAAGATCGGCGAGCCCTTCAGCAGGATTATGACTTATTAGAGTTTGCTATAAACATAGCAGAAGATTTCAAAAAGGTTGTTAGGAAGACAAAAGAAGCATGCTCAGAATTCTTCAGAAGGCTCCTGATTACATATAACCGATGCCAAGTAGAAGCCGAGCAGAGGCTAGAGGTTTTTCAAGACCACAACTCATTTGTGGAGATTTTACAGAAGAGGTATCAAGAGGAAGAAGAAAAAATACAGCACATTAAGGCCCTCGACCACCAGGTCTTAAGGAGTGAAGTAGATCATTCGGCCATCAGTGTGCAGCTATTGGAGGACCAGCTTCGTTTGAGTGCGGCCAGAATTGAGGCCATCAAGAACCAAGCTGCTAAATTCGAGATAAACATTCAATTCTTGGAACCTTGTGCGTTTGAAGGCATTGCCTCTGAGGCTTTGGCGTGGAAGAAATTTCTGAATACCCAAGTGGGGCCCTCCTCGTGAATGATCATTCATTTTTGTAATATGTAACGGTTTTGTAAACATTTGAGGAAAGTGAAATTTTGGGAGGCGAAGAGTTGGGAAGCCCAAAGGTTATTTGTGGGCAGCCCAACAGTTTCACCTTTTTTGTATAAATATAGGAGACTTAGAAGAACAAAGGGCTTTTTCCCGGTTAGACATGTAAAGAGATATTGTAAGAAGAACTACTTTTTTTTGCAATAAAGAATTATTGTTTGCCTATCGGAGAAAGTTTGGTGGGACGTTCAAATGCTATGCTATGGATTGGTGAAAGATGAACTATTTCGTTTTTCCAGTTTTTGTCCATTAACTGTGCGATTGTTCTAACTCTTAGAGCCTATGTTCTTGTTTGAATGATTTCTGGTTTATTCTGTGAAATTACCACCATGAGTAATGCATGTTGTTCATAAACAATCGGCTATCTGATTGTCTAAATATCTTTAATCGTTCATGTGTTGTGGGAAGGAATATCAGCTATCTGTAATTTCTCTTTATAATGCATGCACAATACACATTACTCATAAATAAGTTACAGTTTGGCTCCCCGGGGATAAATAGGTAGATAGATAGATAGTTAGCGTTACTTTATTGTTGCATATGTGATTTAGATGCTTGTGAGTTCTAAGACGAGAGGTAAGAACTTGCGCATCACGTTGTGACTACTCCCTGCATCCTTATCACCCTGCATTGTTAATTAGGCACTACATCTCATACTTTAAGTCAAAAATACAAAAACATACACGATGGACCGGGCCGCAACCGGTAAAACCTTTGTTTTGTTACTTGACCTACGGTAGCCGGACCGCAAACCGGACGGATTCCCTACATCAAACAGTCACGGGCTAGTTGGGAACGTTGACTGGGGAGAATCCCTTGCTGTTGTTGCCTGCGAATTTCCAGGCCTCAACACCTCCTTACCTTTATTGATGATTTTTCAAGGTATACATGGGTTTTTTTTCTCAAAAGGAAATCAGAAGTATGTGAAAAAATTTCTGAATTGAAGGCCTTGATCGAAAATGCCTCTGGGCTTAAGATCAAGATCTTGAGATCTGATAATGGAGGAGAGTATGTCAGTAATGAGTTGTTGTACATTTGCTCCCAAAGTGGTATTCAGGTCCAACATTCAATTCCCTACACTCCCCAGCAGAACGGAGTAGCGGAAAGGAAGAACCGGTCTCTTAAAGAGATGACCACCTGTATGTTGGAGTCAAAGAAGCTTGCTGCAAATTTGTGGTCTGAAACCATGCATGCTGCAGCATACATTCAGAACAGGGTGCCACATTCATCAGTGAAAGGAAAGACTCCTTTCGAAGCATACTTCGGGCACAAGCCAGATGTGTCGAACCTACGGGTGTTTGGGTCCATTGCATGGGCCCGGATTCCGCTTGATAAAAGAAGGGCTTTGCAACCGCAGAGCATAGAATGTATGTTTTTTGGGTATCCTGATGAATCTAAAGGATTCAAGCTGCTGGATATCAAGACCAAACAGATCATCATCGAGAGAAGTGTCAAGTTCGATGAGCCTCTTCAGGAGGTGGAACTAGTGAAGGAGAAAACTGCTGAATTTCCTTCCTATTCCACTGAATATTTGGATGATGAAATTGGGGGTGATGACCCTGATTTGGATCCTCTGATTTCTGATATCAGTGTGCAGCAATCATCAGAACCTGAAGTGCATAATCATCTTCCTACATGGGCCCAAAAGACACTCTCCTCCGCAGGAGACAACATTGGAAATCCGGATGATCCACGGAGAACCCGGTCTGATTTCCAAAGAGCAGGTATTGCGCTCTCTTGTTCTGATAATTTGTTGTCCGAAACTTGTTATTTGATGATTAGTTCAGATCCAAAATCCTACTACCATGCTCGGAATGATCCGAGATGGCAAGTTGCCATGGATGAAGAGATGAATTCTCTTCAGAAAACTCTACTTGGGAGCTAGTTTCTCTTCCTCCGGGAAGGAAATTGGTTCAATGCAAGTGGGTGTTTCGGACAAAGGTTGCTGCTGATGGAAGCACCTGCAAATATAAGGCAAGGCCGGTAGCAAAAGGTTTCTCTCAGGTCCAAGGAGTGGACTACCATGAGACCTTTGCACCAATTGCAAAAATGGACTCCATCCGCCTTGTTTTGGCTATTTCCGCATCCAAGCACTGGGAGGTGCATCACATGGATGTTAAGTCAGCCTTTTTGCATGGAGATCTTCATGAGGAGATATACATGAAGCAGCCTGAGGGCTACATCACTGATCCATCTTTGGTTTGCAAGCTAAAGAAGTCACTATACGGGTTAAAACAGGCCCCAAGAGAGTGGTATTCCAAGATGGATGCCTTCCTTCTCTCGCAAAACTTTCAGAGATGTAGATCAGATCCAAATGTGTAATTACAGCAGCATGATGGTCATCTAATTATCATTGTTTTATATGTTGATGACTTACTGATCACAGGTAGCACAATTGCCTCCATTTCAGCCATCAAAACTGCTCTCCACAAGGCCTTTGAAATGAGTGATTTGGGGCTTCTAAAACAATTTTTGGGGCTCGAAATCGAGCAAAATTCTAATGGGATTATGGTCACTCAGTCTAAATACATTTCAGATCTGTTAGTCAAGTTTAACATGGTTGAATGTAGGCCTGCACCATTCCCTTTCCTTTCAGGGATCATCCTTAAAGAAGGAAAAAGCACACCTCCCATGGACTGCACTATCTATCGACAGCTGATTGGTAGCTTGTTGTACTTGACACATTCTAGGCCTGATATTTGTTATGCCGTGAATGCTGTATCAAGATACATGCAGCAGCCTCATGATCTTCATTGGAAGGCAGCCAAGAGGATCCTCCAGTACATTCAGGGAACCAGGACCTACGGCATTCACTATGCTGCAGACTCCGAGCTAGAGCTAGTTGGATACACAGCTTTCGATTGGGCGGGTGATTCTATTGATCGGAAGTCAACTTCCGGATATGTATTCATGTTTGGTGGTGGCCCTATTTGCTGGTCAAGCAAAAAGCAGGCTGCCATAGCACTATCTTCAGCAGAGGCCGAGAATCGAGGAGCGATGAATGCTTGCATCCAAGCAATTTGGTTGCAAGGCATTCTTTCAAAGTTTGATCTTGGTAGTACTTTGTCCACTGTCCTCTTTTGTGACAACCAGAGTACTATTAAGATATCCACGGATCCAGTTACCAGGCAGAGGACCAAGCATGTAGAGATTCACATGCACTACATCAGGGAGCTAGTGCATGATAGGACCATCATTCTGCAATACTGCCCGACTGATGAGCAGATTGCAGACATCTTCACCAAGAGCTTTTCATAAAAGAAGTTCACTTACCTCCGTTCACTGTTGGGGGTGAGTTCATCAGGGTGATCCAGACTACTTTCAGTGTTCAGCTTGAGGGGGGGTTTTTCCCACTGGGTTTTCCCTCTTTTCCTCACTTAGTTTGTTTTGAGCATTGTTTCAGTTTCAGCATTATACAGGGTGACCTGTGGCCTTAGTTGCCAGGGCCCTAGCATTTTTATGCATATATGTTTTCTAACTCTTCCTGAATATAGCTTAAGGGGGGGTGTTGGAGACATTTACCATCATACACACTCTTTTGGTCAAATTGGCCTAGTTAAACCACTATTCCTAAGTTTAATTGACATCAATGAAGCATTAATTGCCATCATCCAGTCACACCCACGCCTACCTACAGTCAAGGAGGCTAACTTAGCCTTCTCCTACAGTCAAGGAGGCTAACTGGAGCACTCTGGGGGTGATCTGTGTGACATTAATGCACCTAATTGCTAACTGGTGGTTACAATCAGTTCAACCAGTCAGTTACAGTCAGCTAAGGCGCCTCCAGTCATTAAATATATTATTCAATGATTATTTATTATTATTTAATGATCTGGAGTCAACAAGACGCCTCCACCAACTTCTGATGGTAAGTTCAGCTTCAGTTAACCTCATCGGGATTCATTGGAGTCATGGAGCACTAGCACTTGATGGTTGGCTTGCTATGACATGTGTCTGATCTCCTTCAGTTGAGATTCAGTCATTTATTGCACTTCGACTTCAGTTAGGGTTTGGTGAGTCAATTAGGGTTTTGGTCAAGTGGTTAACTGAGTGAGATTGAATGGTTGAGAGTCAGTTAAGCTAGACTCACTCACTGAATTCGAACTGTCTCCTTAGGTATTCGAATTCTTCATGGAGTTAAGCCATTGCTCAGCATTGGTATTGTAACCCTTTATTGTTTATTAAATATACAGAGAGGAAACCAATTACAGTTCCGATTATTTCCAATTCATGAGTATTTGTTAATTATTCTTTGATGATTTTGATTCCTAGTTCCTAGATCATGTGCAAGAATTAATACTCCATTAGCACTAGTCTATCTGGCAATCTTATTTATTTTATGCTTAAGTTAATCAATGTGTTGCATGGAATGTTGTTTATGCTAGTCATTTATATTATTTGCAGTTCATCTCAATTTCAAAGTTTTATTTCATCTCATCTCCTAGATTAATTGTTATACTTTTATAGATTAAAAACCATAGTTTATATTACTAGGGACCACCCCCCTTGGCTTTGCTAAGAGAGAGCCTAGACGGAGGAGTCAAGATCAAGTGACAGCACTTGACTCTTGCTTGCCCCCAAGGTCGCACCCAATGGCTTGAAGATTTCTGCCACATGACCCGGGGTGCGAATTAGGCGGCAACAGGCTACACAGCGCCCACACCCGATCCCCCCTAAGGGGATTCGCAGTGTCTCTTTTTCCTGGAGTGATTTTTCTGTTTTTATTGAAGATCTTAATTAACACAAACACAATCATCTTAACAGGTTGTATACTTTTTTTTTACAAGTAAATTTAGTTTAAAGTTGCTTTAAATTTATTAGTTTTTGTAAAAAACACTAACCCACTACGAATTTTCCTAGTACCGAAAGGGAAAAGAAAATCATAGGGTAGTAATTAGTCTCATAAGTTTGTTTATATTTACACAAGCACACAATCCATCCTAAAAGGGTTGTATCGTTTTGTACTTTGCCTTTTTTCTTTTTTTGAATTGGAACAAACATTTGCTTCTTCTGTGTATGCTCTACCCCTCGCAGCTTTGTTGGACTCTTGGGGATATCAAAAGCGGAAGTGTGCATTAATTAATTACTCACATTTAATTTAATCAACTCACATTAATAAAATTAACATCCACTAAACATTACGAAAATCCGACGTAAACGAGTTTGGTGAATAGTGGGCAAATTCTTCAGGGAAAGCGGGAACAACTAGAAAGTGAACGTGGGGTCCCATTAGGCTACATCCTTGTTGGTGTAGTGTTGAACACCCCCCCACGACTCCATCTAGCCCACATATTCAATTGTAGAGCCACTTTTCCCAAAATTCAAACTTATTCCCCGTACCATGCAGTATATATCGGGAATCCCCTCTCTCATTTAATCAATTCATCTTTTAAATAATAAAATTGACCAAGAACACAATTGTAAAACATTTGCTTTGACTCCACGGCACTGGTCTTTAATATTTATTATTTGCTTCATCCAGTTAAGCTATATTTTGTCATAATTATTCTATTTCATAAATGTTGTATAGTTGATTTAATTGTGCAATTGTCTTGATTAATATATTAACCTTCAAACTCCTAAACAACATTTTTTCATCCAAAACAACTAAGTAACGAAAGCCTTAGTAATATTAATAGGATCTACCCCCCTTGGCTTTGTAAGGAGTTAAACCTAAACGAAGAAGTCAAGATCAAGTGACAGTACTTGACTCAAGACTTTCCCCCAAGGACGCACCAAGCAACTTGAAGATTTATGTTGCGTTAACCCCAGGTGCATAAGAGGCGGCAACACTGGGCACTAGCTTTCACTATACATATGAGTACTGCTCCATCTCGAAACTCCACATCATACCCCATGTCTTCCAAGGCAGCTCTGGAACATGCATCAGTCCTACAACCTCCAATAGATTTTCTAACTCTAGTTGGAACACCACCGATCCAACTCTCCTTACTGCATGACTCGTATGCATGCCACAACTAACATAGCAATCTAAGTCTATCTCTGAAACACGAAGGAGCATCGACCTCACTCTTGTCATATGGGCCATGGCTAGATGCACCACCGTCGGCGTCAATATATCAAACACTACGAGACCTACAGCTTGTTGCATGGACTTGCAACCTCATCGATGCCCAAACCTTTCTAGGCATTGCCGAATCACCCTATGAGGTTGTCTGAGCCTCTCTCGCTGCCCAATAACATTGTTGGGCTGCCCGTAGCCTTTCTGGGCAATCTTCCCCAGCGCGAAGATGCCCCGTTGCCTACCCACAACTTACTTGTTGTCTGCAGTACCCAACAGCATCCTGCTGCTAACCGGCAGCTACCCTGGCTTCGTCCTTTCCTGGTGGCAGTTTCCAACAACGTACTTAGCGGTTACCGACTTCACTTCTTCGTAATGGCTAGCCTTTCTCCATCCCATTCCTCCTGCAGTCATCTTTTTCTCCGCCCCCAACCCATGGGATTTTTGGTGACTGTCTTTTTATTTCTTTTGCCCGACGATTGGCCCAGTGACAGCTGAATCTCTTGCCAACAGATTTCTTCCTACTGCCGATGGATTTCATTTTGTTGTCGATTGCCCGTTACCTTCGCTAACGGTTATCGTCCAAGCCCACGCGTTCTTAGCATTGTTTGCTAGGTCCACTTATAATACTCACGAGTTGTTGCTGAGGCTATGCCAATTAACCCTACTGTCGTTCGGCTCCTCCACGAACCACCATACTCCGCAAGCGTCAAGCCTTACGCCCATGACTCCACGAGCCCACATTTTCACTACCCGATCCTGGTAATCACCTACATGACCCCTGGTCCTAAATCCCGAGCTCTCAGCTCGTGATCTCCTGCTCCAGTAGTCGAGTATTACTGCGACAGTTCCTTGTTGCGCATGCTTAGCCCATGTTCATGTTAACTACTCACACACCACACCCGAGCTTCTTCACGCTGTCGTGACACTGCAGCGGCTCCACTCTCACCTGCACTCGTTCGTCGACTATCCTCTCCCGACGATCAATGCAGCCTGCACAGCTCACGTTTAGTATGCGACAATTCCATCCACGGTCCCGACTGCCACTACTATGTGCATCCTGCTGCACCACAACCCGGATCCACACTGTGATTTTGCACCCACATCTAGACTCCCTGCAGATCTACATTTGAAATCGGAGGCCATGACCTGGTCGAACTCTCTGCATTGCAGATCACAATCACTGTCAAATACTACACCCAACCCGATCCCTTGCCTTTTGCTTGACCCAACAACCAAGACTCAACCCAGTCTCCACCTGCTGGCTCAATCTACATCCCTACCAGCTACTTGCTTGTGCAACAGACTTCACCACGTAGTTCCCTTCTAAGTTCTTCATGATCGGGCTTCCTTTGTTGGTGGAGCCACAACCTAGAGCCTGAGTTCTTTGATCAATTCATGTGGCCCAAGCTCAGCCCCTCAACTGATCACTTCAACCTCAAGCTACCTTTCTCGTCCACCCAGAACTGGTCCACGATTGCAGCAACGAATCTCCACAACCGTACATTGTTATACGGTGTCCATACAGTCCATACTTTTGCTGTACGGTTACTTTTTTTTCTTGATCTTATGCAGGATCTTCTCGGTCCCACTCTGATACCATGTGAAATTTTTATCCTTAAGCCCTTGATTATTAGTTCCTTATTAATGTCTTCAGTTTATGTCTCCAGTTTATACTTAGCAAAATTCCTTTATTGCAAACTAAATAATAATAGACCGATAACACACTATAAAGATAAATGCATAGTGGAAAAATAATAATGCAACCACACAAGATACACAAGGATTTACCCTGGAAACCCCAATCCTTTGGGGAAAACCAGCAAACGTCTGTCTTCTTCTTATTGTAGGATCTGTTTACAACAACACTACAGCAATCCTTCAGATCTGGACCAAGAACTCCTCAGAAAGACCTCTAGCCACAACCTATGGCTTTCTGAGACCAAACCACACTGATAATGCCCCAAATCCTCTCTGCAAACTGGATAGACAAATTCTAGATCCACCCTGGATCCAATAGAGAACAGAGAAGTAACTCTCCTCTGGAAAAACTGTGATCTCAAACATAGATCTGGACTGATCACTACAAGAGGAAACCAATCTATTGCAACTGTGATAATAAAGTCATACTCTAAGGCTCTTTTTATAATCTCGCACTCATGCAAATACCATGGGCCACATAATACCATGGACCAGTTAAAACCATTTACATGAGGTGTTATAAATCCACCTTTACAATATATGTCTAAAAATCACCTCGGCTTCTTCTATGTTACTAGACATCCGCAACATAGAAGGACCTACCGAGCAACAAAAACTAACATAAAGCTTTATTGATCCAGCTAGTTGGTCTTGATTTTATTTTCACAAATACCAGAGGTCTTTGTGCAATGTAACATCCCACCTTAGATTTCTAAGTATAATCTTGATCCTCACCCTCGCAGGGGTTTGTAAAGAATGACTACAACTGTAATTTGGAATGAAATCAATAAAATCATCTACTGATTTTTATCTTACTTTGGGTCTGGATTTTATGCTGATATTTGTTGTTAATTTTATTTCAGATTTGAAATCTTAATTTCCTCTTGTATAAACATGTTTACAATTATTTTCTTTTTTACAGTATCTTTCATTTTCTTTTAAAAAAAAGCGTTTAGACATAAGTACTTATTACTTGTGGACTAATTGGGATATTGCACTAAGCCTAAATACAAAGTGACAATCCCGATATCTTGCCTTAGCCTAGAAAGATTCAAAAATGTTGTTATAACTTATAAGAATCTTCTATCCATTTTCATCAACGGGTACTTTTTAGCAGACATGTATCATTTATTGTAATTGGTATGATGGAAAATGTTGTTATAACTTATAAGCTAAGTCACATGACACAAGGACACGGGACACGGAGGACATGAAAATACGAGTATTCGACACGAGACACGATGACCCCAGAAATAGGACACGGGGGACACGTTTTATATATATATTAAAAAATTAT
>LPNX010671475.1:62727-82549 GCA_001517045.1 Pseudotsuga menziesii
CAATATGAAAATACTAAATAGCCACAGGTAAGAATATAATAGCTCATCAATGGTACTAGCCATTGTTAATCGTTTTCCTGCTCCTCCATGTCAAAATTAACATTACTGTCATAGCTATTTCCTCTATCCTCCTCCTCCTTTATACCCTTTTTGACAGGACACATGTCCAGAAATCAGGACACGTTCTTGGCAAGTGTCCGACACGTGTTGGAAAGTGTCCAGATTTTGAGACACGAAAATTATGGTGTCGGACACGTATTAGGGCAAGTGTCGTGTCCGACACGTGGAATACGGGACACGGGCCCTATTTGGAAGTGTCATGTTACTTAGCTTATAAGGATCTTCTATCCATTTTCATCAACGGGTACTTATTAGCAGACATGTATCATTTATTGTAATTGGTATGATGGAGGGATACATATGCTCATATGGCTACAAATTTCAAATACACCCTATAATTTTTCTTATTCTACTTCGGAATAAAAAATGCACTTTTTTGCCAACTTTTTTCCTTGGAAAAAAAGCCAAGGAAGAAAAATTAATTGAGTATTTGTAAAGGGCATATTTGCTTAAGTATAACATACAAGCAATTCCCAGAAGCCTACACAACTTGATCATTAACTTGATGTTTCTACGCCAATTGCTCATTGGTTGCCATTTGAACTTGAGTAGGACTCTGACATTATGACCTATGGCATTGTCAGCAAACTAGCATGAAAATGCCGGAGACACTACCTATTCTATTGCATAATATAAAAACCTCTTAGGGAAGAAAGTTGTAGAGAGTTCCATACCTGACTAATCAACAACGCATTGCTCTTCGCCTTTGCCTCTGTCTTTTCTTCTTCTTAACAAACAGTATCTTGGTCTTCTTCCTCTTCATTGCCCTCTTGTTATCGCATTCAAGTTTTTTCCTCTCCTTCCGTACAGGTCTACAGACTTCGGTTTTGGTTGGATCAAGTAAATCGGGACAAAAATCAAGGGTAAGTCCTTTTGGGGCAGCTTCATTCCACAGGAGTTGAGCTTTATCAAACTGCCCACTCCTGCACAGCTTCCCTATCAACAGGTGAAACAATTTGCTCTTACCCTCAGAATCTCCCTCCATCCTAGATAACACACAAAGCGCATGATCAACTCTCTCATTGCCGCACAGAACTGCAATGAAGCTATGAAAAGTCTTTGCATCCGGTTTGAAGCCTGCTTCAATCATTCTATCCAACATCTTATCACCATCCACCAATCTATCTGTCAAATACATAGTCTTGATAAGAAGAACATAAGTAACAGAATTGGGAGAACACCCACATTTCTCCATTTTTCGGAATTGCTTGTGTGCAGCATTGATGCTTCGGATTTTGCAAAGATGGGAAATTAAAATGTTGAAGGTGAATTGATTGGGAGAGACCTCATTTCGCTGCATTTCTACCACGATATTATTCCCTTCATGCATGAGCTTAGAAGGATCTTTTTCAGCCAAAGTTTTGCAAATGCACTTAAGAAGAGAGTTGTAGGCAATCAAACCTGGTCTAAATCCATGTGACCGCATATCTTCCATAACCCTTCTTGCTTCTTCGGAGTTTCCCTTAACACACCACCCATGGATAAGGGAATTGAAGATGATTTCATCAAGGGGCAACTTCTTCTTCATGTGTTTAATCAAAGTCTCCGCTCTTTCAGCAAACCCTTTCTCACATAGAGCACACACCACTATTCTAAAGGCCCTTTGGTATTCGAGTCCCGACAATCTAATAAACAAGCCCACAGCCTCTTTATCTCTCCCTGCCCTAACAAGCCTTTCAGTCACATGTGCGAAGGTTTTTAGTTCCAATTGGCGACCTTCCCGCCTCATGTCTGCCACCAACATCTCCATGGCCTTCAAATCATTCTTCCTTGCAAAGAGATCAAGGACATTGTTGAAGAATTCATCGCTTAGGTGGCAACCTGGCTGCCTTATGCACCAATTGAAGAAACCCAAAATTCTTCTGCAGATTGCTTCATCCCCACACCGTTGGATAACTTGTTCCATCAGCGGTGGAGTGGGAATGATCCCGCTCTGGTTAAGATTGGCCTCCAACTCCTCCAAATCCCCTCCGCCATTAATTAACCTGCAAATGGTATCCGATGCCTCGTTATTGGATTTTTCAGTTATAAAGGTATTGGGTGAAAGACTGATAGGAGGCTCTCTTGAATTGGGGATAAAATATATATCGGTTCCAAAGCTGTTTTTGGCCCCGAAAACCCAATTTTGTCTGTAAATATAGATAGCAGAAAGCCGAGTTGAATTTAGAAATTGTCTAAAGAGTTTTGGCCCCAACCTTCTCGCAGCACTTACAAGAATTGACGACGGCATGGGACTGTGTTGTGGCAGATGCAAGGGCCTCTGCCCTGCAACGTCAATTACTAGAGCGTTTTCAATGTGATCTGTACCGCATGGGTAAATTAAATCCAAGAAACCTGGTACCTCTTCTCCATTCATGGGTCAGAGATTTAATGAAAAACGATCATTCATAGCACTTGGGACGCCAAAGCAAACTAAGCAGGACCAACACCTGAAACCTATTACTTATTATATCAAATGCTTCGCATTGAGGCTCAGCTCAAGCTGTGAATCGTTTAAAAAGTGGCAATAGGGAACTGGCCAGGACAATGTTTATCGTTGTGGAAAAAGGACAATGTTTATCGTTTCATGACTTAATAAGCCAAATATTACTTGGACCAGCGGGCGTTTATGATTGGCATTGGCATTAATATTGAATTATTTTAAAAGTATGTAGCAAAGGTTTATGATTAACACTATTGAACCATTTTAAAAAGTAAGTAGATGACGACTAGCTCGATTTATTTAACCAAATATAATTTGTAGTAGCAAAGTACATAAAAGGTTTATAATTAACATTATTGTTAAAATCATTTTAAAAGTTGATGATAGATTAGCTAAGTGGTAATATACTATATATTATAGTATTATTTTAAATTAATTAAATACAGTGAGTACTTTGAAATGTGAAGTTATTACTAAAATATTGAATTCATTACTTATTAAACCAAACTAAATATTTGTAAAAAAATTCATTACTTAGTAAACCAAATACTTGTAAGAAAAGTTCATAATGGCCTCTTTGTATCTGTTCAAGCTTCTTATGAGTTTTCATTGTTCACTATTTCCTCTTTCTTGATGATGGACCACGTACTAAATTAATTAAATACAGTGAGTACTTTGAAATGTGAAGTTATTACTAAAATATTGAATTCATTACTTATTAAACCAAACTAAATATTTGTAAAAAATTTCATTACTTATTAAACCAAACTAAATATTTGTAAAAAATTTCATTACTTAGTAAACCAAATACTTGTAAGAAAAGTTCATAATGGCCTCTTTGTATCTGTTCAAGCTTCTTATGAGTTTTCATTGTTCACTATTTCCTCTTTCTTGATGATGGACCACGTATCGTTAGTCTGAAACGTCTACTTCAAAATTTCTAACATAGTGAATCTGAAAGCCCCTTCTAACAACAACAACAAGTAAGTGATTATGCATTGTAACACATGCATCGAGGGAAGTGATTATTAGAACACGTGTGCCCTAGAGAATTGTAATACCAAGAGGTGAAGCTCTTACCCAAAATATTATAATTTAAACTGGAACTTGGTGGCATCAAGTTAAGTCAAACCAACTATAAAACATGCAACCAACACCCCAAAGACTAAAGTTGTTGTCTCAATATTGAATTAGATTTGTAGCAAAGGCTCATAACCAACTCCACAATAGATTACTTGTAGTTAAGTCATGATGCACTTTAACACAGACATTCAGCCAACTAAGCACAACTAGCATCCAAGAGGCATAGGTGCTTGCTTAAGTATTAAACGAAAGACTTATTAAACATCATATTTTTATAAAAAGAAATGATTTAGCAAAGTGTGTTTTATTCAATAAATGTTTAAGTTGTGTTGTGAGAAGTGTTCATCTGTTGGCAAAGTCACCTAGTACTCGCACATGGCCTCATCTACACGTACTTGGGAGATTATCAACCTTAAACAAGAGTCTCCACTTTAAAACAAGTTCAATCGACTCACAAGTTCCCAATAGACACACACCCATTGGAAAGAGTTAGTGTGGTGCATAAACTGTAATTGAAAAAAATTACATTCAACCTTGTGTAATAAAAAAAATTTAAAAAAAGATATAGAATTATTTTTAATTATATATGTAAAGAGGTTTGTATTTTAGGAAAATAATGATCATATGTTTCAAAGCATTTATGGATGTATATACATCTATATGCCTCATGGGATCTATATATTAGACATCTAACTATGTGTGTATGAGCGTGTGCATACACTGTCATAAATGCTTTGCAACATTGTTCCTATTGTTTGTCTATCCTATATATTAATTGTACCTAACAAAGTGAGGTACTCTTACATTTGTGGTGGGAGAAATATATCATGTTTCTAGTTTCTAATGTTTAAAAAAATAATTTAAAAGGATAAAAAATAGTATGATAGTTCCACATTAACCTTGAATCTTTTCAAGCCATGTATTGAGATTTTTTCTCTCTGTACAGGTTTAATAGATCTTGAGTTACAATAAATCTTTATTATTTATATTGTCTATAAAACAATTCATTGTCTAGTTGCTTAGATATATGTCAAAGAGAGAAGCAAGCTAATCTTATAATAAAAGGACCATCTTTATGGCTATGATTCTAACATGAATATGACAAAAACGTTAGGCATGATCAGAGTTCTACCATGATATAATTTTTTGTGGAAAAAATTGGAAGGTCGTGTTTAATGCAACTTCAAACAATTCACCTCAACCTTGAGGTTCCACAAATTTATTTCCTATGAACTATCAACCTTAGGGATAAAATGGAAATATAAATAAGAGTGGTATATATTTCACTTCTGTCCAACCAAATACATAATCCAATGCAAGAAAATAAACACCAAACGATTGTACTTCAAGGGAACTATGTTCCAACCCAAAGGGAACAATCCCCAACATATAACAAATCTGAAAAATAACTTATAAACAATAAATTTGTTACAACCACAAATATGCCCTCTTTGCGTTATATTTACTTGTCAAATTACTCAACAAACAATGCTTATTGTTATGTTAAATCAACATCCATAACCAACACTAGAAACTACTTAATCACCATGAGAATGCAAGTTTAAAATCAGATATACAAGTACACAAAGTTTGGACTACCAAGTATACTTTGTTTGCACATAAGAATGAAGTTATAACTACATACCAAGAAATCATCACAAGTTGGTGCAAGATGGTCCTTCAAGTTTATCATAGGCTAATACTCTCCATTGCTTCCAAACCCTAGCAAGGGCATCCACCATCAATAAAAAAACCCTAACCAACAATCATGGCCTAGCAAGGCATCACACCAAGATACTCCTATCCATTCCAATGGCTCGGCAGGTAGTTGGCATCAACACTAGTAAGTCTACCATTGAACTTTCAACAAGCTTGTCTCACATAAGCTCTCTAAGCAAACTGCTCCAAGCTTCCTTTGAGGCTTCTTTGTCACAAACCCTACTTCTTTCTCATACAAGGATTTCAACCCTAAAACTTCAAGCCTTCTGTAGGGTTTCTTATCCACAAACCTTAGGTCCTTCTTACACAAGGACTTTGAGTCTCCTCTTGAATTTGTTGTTTTTTTTTACAAGAACAGTTATGAGACTTTTAGTATTAACTTCTGGCTAAGTGGCTGCCAGCAGCCTTACAACAACATTTTCAGGTCCAACTACAACAATAAACCAGTAATACGGGGCCTAGTCGCTCCCTTTGCGAAAATCCTGGTTTTAACTAAACATAGACAGAGATTTCCATAATGCCACAAACAAAATATCAACTGATACAACAGAAAAAAATTCAGCTGCCTTTGACTATGGGGCTGCCTCAGCATTCTGTCTTTAGCTAGTTGCCATGTTCCTTGAGCAACTCCTGATCCTGCTGCTCCCGCTCTACTAAACGATTCTTTAACCCTCCAGTGATATTGACAATATCTTTCATGTTAGTCATATTATCATCAAATATTTCTTCACGGATTTCCTTGAGTTCCTGAGTCATAACCTCCCAGCGAGTCGTTCCAGTCTTCTGCATTATGGTTTGCTTTAACTCCAATCGATTCAGAGCCTCCTTCATCTCGTCCAGATCATGCTGGATCAGATCCAATCTAGTCTCGAATTGAAGGGAGCACAGCCTGCCTCCATTTTCCAGACTGTGATCTTCTTTCAAGCTTGAACCTTGGGCACTGGGATTCGCTGAAAGATTTGCAGGCTCTTCCTTCTCTGCCAATAGAGGATCTGTGGGCACAATACAAACTTAAATATCCTAATACAGGATCGGGCTGTCTTTTCCACCTGCTATAGTGAAGATACATGCCGATTTCTTCATCATGAATGCGCTGGCTTCTTTTCTCCCTGGTGAACTGCGATTGGAGCAAATTTGCAGTTTCGGTACTGAGAAGCAGAGCCATGTGACGACCTGTAGTATTTGTTCTCTTGCTAGCTGGGTTTTCAGACCGGTTTTTGGCTTTTCCATGTGATCGGCCAGTCTCCCATACCTCAAATCTGCCCTTGAACATTGTGGCGTCCTTCCTAATAAAAAATACTGGAGATAAGGGGATTCTATCTATCACATCATCCATCATGCTAAGGAATTGGATCATGGTTCTCAATGTCGTTGATGAGAAGAGCTCCCTTGTTCAGGGAGGTGCCAATATTAGCTTCATGGTCTGCCCCTTGATTGAAGGTTCTGAGGACGTGATAAAACTTAATTTCCTCAAATTCTTTTATGTGGTTTAAGACTTTTCGGAAGTAGTGGGCCAGAACCATATTTTGGGGGGCCTTTTTCAAGTTTAACGCTTGGATAATGATGCTGGAATCCCCAATGACAATCAGGTTTTTTATGAGGAGCCTTCTGGCCTGAGACAGTCCTTGCCAGAGGGCTAAAATTTCTGCTACGTTGTTGGTATTCTGTCCCAGCCCCCAGGAAAATTTGAGAACAGTTTTCCCTGAGCTGTCAAGTAAGATACCTCCACTTCCCGAATACCTGGGGTTCCCTTTCTAGGCCCCATCCACGTGTAGTACATGTTTCTCCAGCGAGGATCTCCACTTTATGAATTCTAGTTCTTCCATCCTTATTTCCCAAGGAGAATAATGCTTGAGAGTTTTCTTGGCTCTGGTAAGGAGGGAGGAGTCAAGATTATTAAACCAGCTGTATTCATCTCTGTCAGCAATTACCTCATTGTTGATGTTGGAGTTAGAGGCTACCAGATCTCCCAGGAGCGCTTTCACCTTAAGAGCTACTTGATTCGAAGTCCACGCAGTGTCCCTAAATATCCTGTTGTTTCTTTCCATCCATAACTTCCAGCAAAGGATTTTTGGAACCCATATCCAGCACTGTTTTAAGAGCTTCAGCTTGGAGAAGGAGAACGGGGTTGTCTCAAGCCAGTAGGTAAACAACGAAGAAAGAGAAGGAGGGGGGACCAAGTTCAAATGACCAAGGATGACATTCCAGAGCTCTAAAGCAAAGGTGCACTTAAGAAAAAGGTGGTCAGAGGATTCCTCATGGTTGGCACATAATGGGCATCTTGAAGGCCCTTCCCATCCTCTTTTTTTTGAATTGTCCCAAGAAAGGATGCTATCATGCAGAAGAGACCAGTAGAAAATATCAATTTTGGGGAGAGAGGGATGGTTCCAAAGGTTTCTCCAGATAGTGGGATCGGGGGCTGCCCAAGGGATTGCCAGCAAAGTTGAGTAACCAGCAGCCGCTGAATAATGACCAATCGAAGAGCCCCAACCCAGTTTATCCTTATTTTTGGCCGAGAGGGGGGTGAAACCTTGAAGAGCGTCCAAAAGGGACCGGGCTTCATTTCCCAAGTTTTGAGGGAAGGCCCACAGGTCCCATTTGTTCCATGAATCGTCAGTATTCCAGGCTGAAAGGTCCCAGAGGGTGAATTTACTTTCGAAGTGAAGCCAATTTTTAATGTTGACCAACCCCTCCCGGTGCTATAAAGGGGGCTGTCCTAGCAGGGAGTCATCCCAAAACTTGATTTTTTTACCATTCCCCGGAATCCAGGTGAGATTGGAGGATATCATATTAGTGGCTTTCAGGCACAGGGAGAGGATGGGGGAGCCTTTCGTGGTACGAGGGGGCCTTTCCAAGCATCTTTCTTTATGACCGATGAAGTATTTGGTCCGAAGGGCTTGGGAGCTCCACGTGGTTTTGCTGCTCATCATTTTCCAGAGAATCTTTCCTCCCATGGCCACATTTTGCGTGGCTACATCTCTTATTTGAAGCCCTCCTTCCATCTTTGGAGCTTTGACCTTATCCCAACTGATTAGGTGCATTTTCCTCCCTTTGCTTCTTCCCCCTTCCCAAAGAAATTTTCTCAAGAGTCTATCAATGTCTTTCACAATTCCTTTCGGGGCTAGCAGGATGGACGCTTGGTAGATAGGCATGGCAGTGAGAACAGATTTTATGAGGATAAGTTTCCCCACTTTGTTTATCCAGTTGGTTCCCCTGGCCATGATCCTGGCCTTAAGCTTGTCCATCATTGGCGTCCAAAGGTTGTTCCTTGAGGTTGTTTTGATAAGCGAAATTCCAAGATATTTGATGGAGTCCCACATGGTGGTTCCATCCATTTCCAACACCCTGGATATGTCAATCATTTCATTAGGAGGACAATTCCAGCCATAAATTTTACTTTTCCTCAGGTTGATTTCGCTGCTTGAAATTTCAGTATAAGCATCCAGCTCTTTCTTGAAAGATCTAGCAGTGGAGAGAAAGGCGTGGCCCAAGAGAAGGGTATCATCAATGAATTGAGCATGGTTAATACTCTTAACTCTTGGAGAGATCGAGAGCCCTGTCAGCGAATGCTGTTGAAGACTCTTGTCTAGCTGGAAGCTGAGAACCGAAGCTTGAATAGCGTAGAGCAAAGGAGAAAGAGGGCAACCCTATCTGATCCCCCTAGAGGCTTGGAAGAAGTCTGTTGGCCTTCCATTAACTAGAGGGGCGATCCAAGGCCCCGAAATACAAGCTTTGATCCAGCTGATCAGCTGAGGATGAAACCCCATCTTGTGCATCACTGCAAAAAGAAAATTTAACCGGACTCTATCAAAAGCATTAGCGAGATCCAGTTTGACGATCATACCTTTCTCCTTTCTTTGGCAGCTAGAGTGAATAGCTTCTTGCACCAGGATAATGTTGTCTTGGATATGTCTGCCCTGAATGAAGCCTCCCTGGTTCTCCGGAATGATCCTAGGAAGAATTTTTTTGATTCTGTTTGCTATGACTTTAGTGATGATTTTGTATCCAGCGTTGCAGAGCGAGACTGGGCGAAATTTGGCGAAGTTTTGAGCTCCTTTCTCTTTGGGGATTAAAGCTAGGAAGGAGGAGTTGGTGCTCCCTCCTATTTTCTTGCAATTCTGGGATTTTCTCACCATTTTGACCAGATCTTTTTGGATAATGTCCCAGCAGGCAATGAAGAATCTGGCTGTGTATCCATCGGGCTCAGGAGCTTTGTCAAGATTCATCCCATGGAGCGCTTTGCTGATCTCCTCAACAATAATAGGGGCCGTCATCATTCTATTGTCTTCTTCATTTACGAGCTTGGGGATAATAGAGAGCAGATAGTGGTCCAGCTTGGGAGGTATCTCGATCTCTTCAGTGTATAGATTTTTAAAGAAAGAGTGTGCTACCTGTTTTATTTCATCAAAGTTGTTGAAGGTTTGCCCCTGGGAATGGATCTCTCTGATAGTATTGTGGTTCTTTCGGCATTCAGCTTGTTTGTGGAAGAAAGACGTGTTTTTATCACCTGCTTGGAGCCAGGTAATACGAGATTTTACTCTCCAATACTCTTCCTCTCTTCTCAGGGCTTTGTGAAGCTCCTTTTGTAAATCAATCTCAGTGTTCATCAGATCCAGTGTGGCCGGTGCAGCCTCCATTTGTAGCTGATGATTTTCTAACTCCCTTTGAGCTTTTTTCCTTTCTAGGATGGGGGACGGCAGGTTCTTTGCCCAATTTTTGAGATCCGTTTTGAGCCTTCTCATCTTTTCTTCCCAGATGAAGAAAGGAGAGCCCGAAACATTCTTTTGCCAGGACACTGAGACTAAATCATGGAATCCCTCCATTGAGACCCAAAGGGGGCTGAATTGGAATGGGATGGGGCCCAGATTTTCTCCTATAGACAGAGTGAGCGAGATAGGCTTGTGATCCAAAGTGCATGCTTGAAGAATATCAGAGGAAGCGAAGAGGCCCAGCGTCAGGAAAGAGGATTGGACAAGGAACCGATCCAGCCTTGCTGAGATGTGCCCCGGACCTACTCTTTTATTGGACCAGGTAAATTTGCCTTTGGTGGGTTTGATATCCTCCAGCTTCCATTCCAGCATTATATCTTCAACCCATTCCCTTGCCTGGTCTCTTACAGGAGAGCCTCCTTTCTTTTCCTAGAGGGCGAGAGTGACATTCATATCTCTGGTGAGTACAACATTCTCATGAATATTGGATGCTAGGAAAGAGTTTAGCGTTTCCCAGCATTCTTTTTTTTCCCATAGAAGAGTCGGGGCATAGATATTCACAAGGCTTACCTTATGTCCCGAGTCTTTGTGCAACAGTTTCGTAAACAACCAATGGGTGGTGCTGTATTCATCAAGGAAAGCGAGCGATGAGGAATTCCAGAAGGTGGCTATCCCTCCTGAAGCTCCCCTAGCGCTTACAACTCTACCTTCTCCTTTCTTCCAAAAATTTTTGCTAGCCTGGATGGTCTTAGGCTCCTCCATTTTCGTCTCCTGGATCATAAGAACATCTGGGGAAGACATTCTTACTAGATCTTTGACTGCTTCTTCTTTGGATTTACTTCTCAACCCTCTGCAGTTCCAGGAGACGTATTGCATTTAGGAACCGGAGGGGGGAGGTGTGGCTCCTTTCGAAGCCTTACCTTTTTTTGTAGATCTGGTTTCAATCATATCCGGAATGGTTTGCTGAAGCCCTGCTGTTACGTCCCTATATGATTTCTCCTCCCTTTTTTTTTCTCTCTGGCTTCCTTCCTCTTGGTACCTTCTCAGGGGTTCCAACTGAGCTGCTGGTCTCTGTAGCCCCCCCATCTGAATCCGCTCCAGTTTCGCTGCCTAGAGAGATGTGTTCCTCATTCGATTTCGAAGGGTCTTCTGCATGTTGCGTTCCATTGACAGGCCTTATATTTCCTGAGGGGGGCGGGGATTGAGAGGCTATATCTATGGGATCTTCACCAGGTTCCTTTGATTGTCCTGTAGATTCTTTCATTGGCTCCTTTGGTTGAATTGGGTTTGAGGTTGATGGATGATTCACCTGCACATTCTTTTTTGGGCCTGCTTTGGCTTTCTTGACCTTTTGCCAACCTTCAGCATCTTCCTTTTCAGCTATTTGGTTCTTTGGGCAGTTTCTCTGAAAATGCCCATGCTCTTGACATGTTCTGCATTTGAAGGGTAGGTGTTCATAGTCAACTTTCTAGTAATGGGACCAGGCTCCAAGAGATATCTTCACAGCCTCCGGGAGGCCTGCCTCCAGGTCCACTTCAACACATATTCTGGCACAGTTGTATATGGACTTATTGTCTACTTTATCAACGAATTTACCTATTTCATTCCCTATCTTCTGAAGAGCTTCATAGTTCCAGCAATGAACCGGCAGATTGGGCAGCCTGACCCATACAGGCACCTCCTTGGGCAATTCCACCGTGGGATCAAATTTCGGTGTCCAACGGTTCAGGTACAGACCCTGGGTACCCATAAAATATGGCCCATTTCTGAATATGAGATCTTTATCTTCCTTGTTTATAAACTCAAATAGGAAGAAGCCATTGCTTAATTGGTAACAGGTGACTCCTTTTTTGAGATGGGGCTTCCAGTTTCTCTGGATCCAATCATCTGTTGTTTTTGCTGAGGGCCAGAGCCCCATGAACTATCCAACTAGTCCTCTCTCGGAGAGAGCAAGGGCTATTTTAACCGACCGTGTCTCCGGCAATGCGATTTCTGGGATTTCTTCAAGCTTTTTTATGAATTTTGGGACCGAGAGAGGGGCTTTGCGCTTTCCTCCACAGGCAATCAGCCTCCTAAAAGCGTCCTCATCAGAGATCGGAGGGGGAGGGTCCGTATCCCCACCCCCAGGGGCAGCCATGGCCGGCTGCTGCGCTGATCGCTCCAACCCTAGCGTGCTCCTCACGCTGTCCTCCTGTCCCGTGCTTTCCCAAATTTGTTGTTACAGCTTGTTTGCAAACTGTTTTTACTGTTCATACCGTCTCCTCTTGAATTTCTTGGTCACAAACCTTAGCACATTTCTCCCTTACATGAAGACAAGTACAATGACTCAAGACAAGTTCATCTTCAGGAAACAATGATCTAATGAACTCTCGCATGCCTACTACAACTAAAGAATTTCTCCTCCTTTAACATATAATTTATGTGGGATTCCAATAATAATAAAGTGGTCTAAGTCTACAAGCAACCTATTATAATCCTCAAGATAAGGTCTCCAAGTGAAGTGCTCTCTCTCTAAGGTGTACAACATCAAGAGAAGGCCACTTAAGTGGTGTGCTTTCCAAGCATGGCCTTCAAGTGACAAGTTCTCCCCATCAAAAGTATCCTCACTCTCCAAGTGTCAAGTTCTGAATCCAATGGTCCTCCTCAACATGTGTCTCAAGTACACAAACAACCCTAAGCTATGTCTTATCAACACAAGTAGCCTCAAGAGAAATACTCATCCTCCTAAGGCATGCAAAGCGGTCTCAATGCTCCCATAATGCTCCTAAGGATCAATTCCTTCCCTCACCCTACAAAATAGATCCAACACCCATGCAAGTAAACATGCTCTTCAACACACACACACCATGTAGAAGATATGAATGATGCATAGGATAACCACCTCATCGAGGAGTGTTCCATATCTAGTACTAAGTCCAAGGCGAAGCAACCAAGTATAAAATTATCTTTAAATGTTATCAACCAAAAGGTCTAAGAGCTACAACTAAGGGGTTTGGGTTTCACTATGCACCCCACATCACATGAAGGCACCCCTATCATGTGTAAACACTTTTGAAGAAACCCAAAAGTCAACACTTCCTCTTTACAAGGACAATATTTTCACCAACACCAATGTTCACCCTTTAAATCTCAACCAAGCCTATCATCTACAAATCTAAATCTTTCATCATCTCAAAATCAATCATCAATCCCTCAAAAGGAACTATCAATAAAAAATCATTCTCCTCCATCAAGGCATCACACCACACATCCTCAAAACAACTCAAATGCTCATAAATAGAATTAACTAATACAATATGGCAAGAATATATTTTAGGAGGTATGCTTGCACTTGTTGAAGATCTATGCACCCCTACATGCGTATATGCATCATTTGAGGTTTGCGTAAGCCATTTTGGCTTCTTGTGAACTGAAGTAGAGGATAAGGAAGTATCCTTCCTTAAGCTCTCCTCTCCCACACCTGGACCTAACTCTTCTCTTACCTATGACTCCAATTTTGAAACAACATCATCACTCCATTTAATCACTCAAGAAGATGCATATGATTTAGAGGACGACACATCCTCATTATACTTAACATCTTGACTCATGATCTAGGTGGATAGTAGTGGCCACCCACCTGCTCCATTGATTCATAAAGGTTCCACATCTTGGCAAATTTGCCTCATTTTTTTAGGTCCCAAACTTTTGGTTTGTTTTCGGGCATTTCCCTTGAATTATTGGCAGTGAATGTAGGCCACCCAATATTTAAGTTTTTATTGCATGGACTACCAAACTCATAGAGCATGAGTTAATCTTTGTAATGGTCTATTAAAGGCCCTAAATGGATTTTGTACAAAAAAATTGTGCCCTTGGGAACTTGACATATCAACTAGCCACCTTAGGGCCTACATTCCTTTTGCCACATCATTTCCAAGGGTTGGATTTTTAAAATCCCAAGGGATCATATTTTATGTTAAAAGGCATTTTTGGCCTCTTGCAATGTCTTCTTGCGAATGAGTGTAACAAACACATCTCTATTCAAAGATAATCTACCACCATTCTAGCTAGTTTGCATTGGTTTATAGTTTACAGTCTTTTTCCATTTCATTCATTTAAAATAATTTGGATTCTACAATACTATTATGTTATCTATGGTATTTGTGTGTGTGTGTGTTTCCATTTATATTTATACCTTCATTTTTTTTCTTTAAATAATTAAGATCAATGGTATCTAAGCAATATGCTCTATGTTGTTTCTCAGTGCACGTCCCCAATAAGGTATGGGTATTGGGAATTGGGTCTCAAACAAATTGAGCTAGGTGAAAATCACTCTTTCCGACCCAAGTAGCCTCACATGGTTAAAGAAAAGAGAGACGATGAAGTAGGAGATCCTATTATGTTGCTCAAGGAAGTCCTTGTGCGATAAAAGAATGAGCCGAAGGATCATTTCACCCAAATCCTTTGACATTTTCCAATAGTAGTGAAAAAACCTTCAACTAACAACCATTTTGGAGGTGCAACACCCTTCAAGTAACAAGTTAAATTTGGAATTCCATTAGTTCAAGGCCAAATAGATGCATATGCTTTGGGAAAATGGTTAAACCCATTAGAGGGTTTTACTCTATTAAAAAAAATAGACGACAATGAAAAGATCACCTTTTGACTCCTTAATTCCCTCCCCCATATCAAATATTGGTGGGACAATTACTAGGAGATACATGTTGGAAATGAGGCTACAACATAGGACAAAGCCCAATTGGGCAACTTGCAACTTTTTTTTATGCCCTCAAGGAATAATTGTATCATGCAAAAACTATGACGACCAGTACACAAGTTGGACAAGTTTTCACCAAGAGAAAGACAAGATGTTGTCGGAGTTCACTAATGTTTTCCACAGCTTGCATTCAAATATGGGTATGAAATACTCCAAATGTCACTTGGTCCTAAGGTACCGTAATGTCCTACATAGGTACAAGCAAACATAGAAGGATTTCCTAGACATCTGCTCATGGGAGTTGCTTATCAATATGCTATCAAAATTGAAAAAAGAAAAAGAAAAAGAATAAGAAAGAGTTTGGTTTGCAAATTTTCCCCAACAAAAGCATGGTAAAGGTGGCCCTAATTCATATAACCAGGGGGAAAGAAAGGATAGTCAATCTTAGGTAAAGCAGGTTAAAGGGAAGTCCAAGTCTTAGGTAAAGCAGGTTAAAGGGAAGTCAAACATTAGAAACTAGAGTGAATTCCACAAAAGCCCTTGGCACAACACTATTGAATGTCACTCAAAGTAGTCATTACTAGTTAATATGAAACCCTTGGAGTCAAAATATAGCTGAGAATCTTAGTCGAAACTAGATAAGATAAGTTTGATTATTGACACCAACTAGAAGAGCCAAAGGAGATAGAGCAAGACGAGTATTGCTTCCATTCACAAATGTGTGAGAAGGGGACTCCACTACATTTCATTGTTGAATGTATCTACCAACAACAACATACCCCTAATCGTACACCATTGATTGGTTGAGCCAGGGATAATACATATGTGTTATCCATCAATGTTGCTTGCCCTATGTCGTAACCCAAATTGGATCATTGACACTGACTCGAAGAGCCAAAGGAGCCAAAGGAAGATGAGTATTGCTTCCATTCATGAATGTGTGAGAAGGGGACTCCACTACATTTCATTGTTGAATGTAGACAACAACACACCCCTAATCGTACACCATTGGTTGGTTGAGCTAGGGACGAGACATATGTGTTAGCCAACAATGTTTCTTTCCTTATGCCATAACCCCCTTCCAATATTAGGTACTATGTGATGTTACCCCATGTGAAGTTTGTAATGTCATTTTAGGACAAAATTATATGTGGAAAGGTCATGTTATTTATGAGTATAGGTCGCATAATATCATTGTTACTTTGGGAAGTCAACTCGAAAAGATACCAGAGGTAGTTGAATATCATAATTTCTTCTAATCTTAGCAAAACAATGCAAGAAGGTGATCTCTTAGATCGACAAATTTTCTCTCTTCATGATTTGGTCGAAAGGTGAATGAAATATCATTGCATCTGCCACAACCTTTGCACAAGGCCCCTCTACATAGTAGAAGCAGGTGGAAAAGATAGTGGAGGAATACACAGATATATTTTCTTTGCATGTAGGGGTGTATATACATTGTTAGATAAAGCATTCAATTGAATTGATACCTGGAGCTCCTTTTCCTAATAGCCCTATATACATATATTGCCTTCTCGAGAATGATCAAATGTCATATTCAAGACCCCATCCAAAAGGGCCACATCCAACCAAGTTCCTCACCTTGTGGGAGCCCAATTATGTTGGTGCAGAAGAAGAATTAGACATGGATACTTTGTATTGATTACAAACATCTAAACAAAATCATAGTTAAGAGTCGATATTTGACACCCTAGATTGGCAATCTTCTTGATCAACTCAAGGGTACCTATTTTTTTTGTAAGGTTGATCTTAAGTTGGGCTACCAATAGGTGCCCATTGAGTAAAATGATGTATGAAAGAGAGGCTTCAAGTCTAAACTTAGGCCTTTTTGAGTGGTTTTTCATGCCTTTTGGCTTGACTAATGCTCCAACAATGTTCATGAGGATGATGTATAATTCCTTGTGTCCATTCACAAATTCTTCTAAAGTTGTATATTTGGATGATAACCTCATCTTTTGTAAAACTTGGAAAAAACATTTACAACACATTCAACAGATCTTGAGCACCTTGTGTTGCCACAAGTTATATGCCAATTTAGAGAAATGCTCATTCAAGATGCAAAAAAATCAGTGTATGGGATACATCATGGATGAACATGTTATGCATGTGGATTCGATCAAAATCCAAGTCATTTGCAATTGGCCAACCCTAACAATTCTCATAAAGTTTTATAGTTTCTTGGGCCTTGTCAACTGCTATCATAGATTCATGTTGGGGTTCTCTCATATCACTTGGCCCTTAAGCCAAGTGACCAAGGGTGGGTCCAAATCCAAGTTCATTTGTTTTTTCACAATTGAAAGTATTTGAGGATTTGAAACTTCATCTTTGTTCATAACTTGTACTCATCCTACCATAATTGATTAATGGTGGTGTACATTGATGACGTCTCAATTTTCATAAAGTAATGGGATGAACATCTAGAATATGTTCAACAAGTATTATAGATTCTTTAAATATAAAAATGTAGATAAACTTATCCAAATGTTCATTTACCATGACATTCATTTACTATCTTGGGTTTTCCATTGACAAGGAGTCCGAGTGGATCCTAAAAAATGGAGGTCCTACAAAATTGGCATGTACCCAAGAACCTTATAGAGCTTCATAGTTTCTTGGGTATGGTAAAAATATAAAGACATTTTTTTCTAGGGTTCTCACACCTATTATGACAACTCAATTAACTATTAAGAAGGTAATGAAGAAACGAGTATTCCCCTGTATCGATATGCATCAGCAAGCATTGCAAAATCAAAACAAAATATATATACTTCACTTGTCTCATCACTTCTGAAAATTATCTAAACATTTCGACATAGATATTGATTCGTATCATTATGCCATAGGAGTTGTCCTTACCCAACATGGAAATCCCATTTCTTCACTCTAATACATTTAGTGATGTGTTACGCAACTACACTATCTATATAGAGAAATGTATCACATTGTAGTAGTTGTGACATTACATTCTTGGGAAGGAAACCATGATACATTCAAATCACAAGCCCCCTTAGATTTTGCAAACATAGAGTAAACTAGATAATGCACACCATGTGAAGTGGGTGACATTCTTACAATAATTTCATTTAGTCCCCAAACATTGAAAAGGAAGATACAACAAGGTCGATGATTGTTTGAGTAGGACACATCTCTTAGTTGTTCTTAACACCAAAGGTTGTAATACTAAAGGATGGACAGAGTTGTACAACAATGACAAATAGTTAGTAACAATCAACATCACTCTACAGTATGGATACAACAACCCCTATACATGATCTATGGTAGTCGATAGATATGGTTGATTTCCACTTGCAACATGACCTTCTTTATTACCTTGATAAATTTTGTACCTATCAGTAAACCGGAGACAAGTTGATTGAGATTCTCATTTTTATAAGTCAACTGGACACTATGGAATGATAAAGATAGTAGCCACATTGCAACAACATTTCTACTAGTGTCACATAAGACAAGATGTTGAACACTACCTCATATCTTAAGTATCTTGTTCCATTGCTAGGCTAGCAAGTCACAATTTAGGTATGTATACATCATTGTTTGTTCCTTCTATACCTTGGGAATCCTCTAGTTTAGCTTTTTTACTAGGTTTACCCATAGACTTAGAAGCACCAATATGATTATGTATTAGTTATTGTTGACCATTTCTTTAAAACAATTATCGTGATCACTTGTAAGAAGAAAAGCACAATACTTGCTACAACTTGTTTTTACTTCATCCATATTTGTTCCCATTTTAGTTTACCATCCATAGTGTACGATCATGATTATAGATTTCTCAATCATTTTTGGAATGCACTGAAGTAAATTCTTGACACCAAACTCAACTTCTCTACAACTTTCTATCCTTAGATTGATGTAGGATTATAGTGATTCCATGAAACCTTCTAGTTCATATATTGCATATGCATAATCATGCACAACACACTACTTAGTATGAAATATAATTTTTATTCAACATGATTGTAACATATCGAGCACACTTCCATGGAATGTAATCCTTTCCATACTTATTTTGGTTTCCAACTGATGTCTCGTTCATATATTTCTCACTGCTACTCCTCGTATTATCAAAGAACAAGATATAATAACCACCTTATCAAGCAAATTTGCAGTCTATTTTGAGACGATGACATCATAAATATAAGCAAATATACAATGCATATCAAGTGCATCATTCCTTCCCAATAGGTGACTAAGTTTGGTTACATTTGTACAATGAACAGTTTTAGGGCCCTCATCCAAAGATCAAGCTTCTTTGATATGGTCCTTTCTCCATTGTCAAAGCAATCAATGATAATGATTTGCAACTTGATCTGTCACCTTATTTGTGGATGCATCTAATATTCAATGATGTTCTACTAAAGCACTAGTGTACACCATTGATTGAATTAGACCTAAGGTTTTATTGCATAAAAATTTGGATCAAGGACACTTATTAGCAATTCAAATTGACCAAATTATCAATCGATCAACTCAAGCTTGTTCCCCAAGAAGATATTATTATGTTCAAGTTCTTCGAGCTAAGAAGTATCTACATCTAGCTATGTTCAAGTTGTTCGAACTAAGAAGTATCTACATCTAGCTAAGTGGTACAACCTTGAATGGTTGAGAGTTGTGTTTCCTCAATGGTGCCCTAAAGCAATGGGATCCATTGTATTTAAAGGGGGGATGAATGATTACCACATAATTTCATTCTAACTACTTCCAGTATAATGCATTACTCATTTGTCCCTTTTATTTAGTTATACAAACCAATAGTAAAACAAAATTGAATCAAGTCAATTCCTCTCTATTGTAACTAACCCTAAACCATTATCAATTCATTAACATAAAGGCTTTACTCATTTGTGGCTTTTATTTAGTTATACAAACCAATACTAAACAAAATTGAATCAATTCAATTCCTTTCTATTGTAACTGTTAGGTATAACTACCGATTGATTATCTATTCCAATGCAAAAGCCTATACTTATACAAATCTCCTGGCGGTTGGGTTTCACCTTCCGCTCAGCTGGTTTAGCTTCCTATCTATTC
>LPNX010671475.1:91169-105031 GCA_001517045.1 Pseudotsuga menziesii
GCGATATGCACGGCATAAAAGACATGCTTCTCCAAAATGCAGGCAAAATGACTATGGTTTGTTTGACTTAAACCTGCAGAATGAAGACTAATGCTATGAGTTATCATAAAATAACAAACTTATCAGTTATCCTACTCCATATTCACAAACGTCGGTAAGTCATGAGTTTCAAATAAGTGAACATGCAGTATAAAATGGCATGAGAATCAAAGTAACTAATGACTCCACCTAGCCCATTCCTCAAAGAAATATATTTTATCCATGGCTACTTTTCCAGAAGTACAGAAAACAAAGAGTATAATTATAATTATCGGAGAGGAAAATTTTGAGAAATCATATTATTTTCCCTTGTCTTTAGAAAGTTGGGAATAGAATCCCTTTACCTGGAAAGCCTTTCTCATCTAGATTCTTTATTGAGGAGCCTCGGTGCCCCTTTGATTACCAATAAATCTACGAATCGTATCTCACCAAGTTATTCAAGCCACTGTATCAACTCAACTATTCTATAATCATATTTATGGTAAGAAATTGTCGATGCATTTCAGTGTTAGTTTTTGACTATGTGATGCCTATAATGAAAATTTAGTGTTGAATGATAGACCATCATATGAATCTCAACTTTTTCCATATGAGAATTATTGTTTCAGTTGTAGAGGTTTGACAAGTATTTGATATTTCTAAGAGTAACTTCAAATAGAGAAGTCCAAAGAGAGCTTGGTTCAAGGATGAAGTTACTCATAATGCCTTTAAAAACAATGGCATAGATGGGAAGATATATAGTGCTTTTGTAAGAAAACCCAAAAAAATTAATGCGCACTTAAATCCTATTCAAGACCAAATACCATCTACCAAGCTCTAAATAATGGGCATGCCATGTGGCTTGAAGTGATGTAGCACCTATCGTGGGAATCTTTCTTTGAGTTTATTTTAAAGAACATCTAGGTATTGTTCTGCCCTAAACTCCTCTTAAAATTTTCCATTAATTAAATTGTGGAAAGCTTCAAGTCTTTAATGACTTAATGCTAGTGATAAAATGGGTTAAGTATGCTTTCAAACTTCAAAAACCAATTGTGTCCCTTCTTCTAGACCAAATCAAATAAGTTGTCAAGGTTTTTTAAGAAATCTCTTTTGTTTAAGTTTATAGGGAACACAACTCAAATCCAATGAGTTGTCAACCATTGTTGTTTAGGGTCACCTTGGTCTTTATTTTGACTTTCATGTCTTAAAGGCAACATCTCAATTAGAAAAACCTAGGATTGCTCTAATATTATGAATTAATTATTTTACAATGTTGCTAATTTTAAAGTTTAAACCAACCCCTTCTTGTTGTTGTTGCAAAGGTAGACATTTATCCTTCTTAGCATGAAGCTTGTAACAGTTATCGGTGGGGTGGACATAGCTCTTTTGATATATGCAATACTTCTTCCCATTACGTTCGAAAGATGGCTTCTTTGAACCTTTGTTCTATCCATTGTTCCCTTTGTTACTATTAGACTCCTAAGAAGATGAAATTTACTTTCACATGAAACTCTCCTTTTGTGATTGTTGTGAGACTATTGTATCTTCTTAGAAGATACTTTATGCAACTTGGACACTCCCTTTAATTCCATTTGGAATGCACGATAGAAGTGACATTGAGTAACTCATGCTTGCCTCATAGATGTTTGAAAAACACATCAATGAAATTAATGCAGAGGATTTCATCATTATTCTCCACTTAAAGTTTGATGGATATCCTGTTTAAAGTTTAGATATTTGACCAGTAATTTTCCAAAGATGCAATTAGCGGGACAACAATTCCCATCTTTGGCGAAGAAGATAGAAATTCTTCCACATTGCAAACATGATTTTTCCAACACATGATGGTTGATTGGAAGCTAATATGTATCTGTATTTATCTCTTTAACAAGTCGCAAATTCGTAAAACTGGAGTTAGACAGAGGAATTTTCAACTTCTAAAAATTAATTATACATTGTAGTTGATTGGAATTGATTCTCTCAAGAAGGGATTTGCCATTTAGTTTTTTTTTTTCTCTTGAGCTTCTAGGAGACAATGAAGACATAATTTCAAAGATAAACTCTTGTGGGATCTCAAACTTCTTTTCCAAATGATATTTTTCCCATGCAATTCTTTATTTTCTATGTCCAATTTTTAAGATGTCCAACTTATAAGGAAATGATTCTAGCTATTCATAGTATGAAATGTTGAAAACTTGAAGCCTACAAATATAAAATATCATTTTTGCCAAATTCCGGATGGGGAGATGACTTGATGTAAGAAACTCAACTATTCTACGTTGCCCCAGATAGGTTGGTATTGAATACAGTCACATGTTTAACAGATTGAAAACATTTAGAGAGATCAAGTTGACCACAAATCCTGATGGAACCAGTTGCATTGGATTACAACATATCATCAAACTTACAGGTTTTAGGCGTGTGAACTCAATGGGTATCTAGATAGTCAACAGAATTAGATACAAGTGATATCCTTTTCTTGCTATCCTCATCTTGAATATGTGGAAATTTTTTGAGATTTTGTCCAGCCACGATCATAAAATTATGTTCTTTCTCGCCAATATATGCCATATCACGACTAGCTTCGTGAAATCTTATACAGTACTTTGTCCCTACTTGCTTGATCTTGTTTTTTACATTATGAGACAAACAACTGTCTTCAAGAAGCCAATAGAAAAAAGGCCAGTTGTTAATAAGTTTTCTCTCTTGTTGGGAGAGTTAAAACCACTCGATCCCAAACCCCACAATATTTGAATTTATCTACATTAGTAAATTCTCATTATAGATTTCTGAAGTATATAACAACAAATAGAAAGTAAGTAATGATCGTAATTTTAAGCCTTATTTATGTTCATTTCCAAATTAGAACAAACTACAATTAAGTCTCGATACATCCCATATGCCCATTACAAAATATAGGCACTTGTACCACCTTTAGGCCACCATAATTATCTGTACAAATCTCTTTATTTTTCTTTTGCAAATTAGATCTAGAAATTACAGCCATTATCATCCTCCAGATCTTCCCCACAAAGTGTAGTGACATCTCGTCTCTTGCATCTAAAACTAGACTAAAAAAAAGGACTGCTATATAAATATGCACTTTCTAGCTTCAGAAAACAACTAAAGAACAGATTTATATAAATTCAGAACCTCTTTTGATTTCTGTAGATAGATATGGAAATTGCAATTTATATTCTTATTTCACAACTACCTTTGAAACTGGGTAAATTAGTATTTTTTTTGCATTTAGCACCGGATTTCTCTGTCCCATAAATATGCAATATCCAACATCATAAAAATCCTTGAGATAGAGATATGAAAAAGTCCCTGAACCATTCTATACTCATAATACATTTCTAGACATAGTGAAGACACGGAAATTCCCTTTTGTTGGTAACCACTAACTAGCCATCCTAAAGTGAGGGAAAAGTGCCAGGCCTCTTCTGAGTTCCACTTGGAGTTCCAATCGATGACTACTTTGCACCTTAAGTAAGCTCAAGTGATAGCATGCTATATCTGAATGTTTGAATAAGCTTCAGAATTTTCCCACATTTTTAAGCCAAAGGCGTTTATCAAGGAACACACCTTCTCTACATTGTAGTAAATTCCTCTTCTATCAGACAAATGGAATCCTGCCACGTGCATCTTTACCTTTCACGTCAAATTATCCAAGGTTATTTACTTCGTCAATCGTCGTCATTCGTTCAATCATCTGTTCTGCCAAATTTTCCAAAGTTATGTACTCTTTCAAGCAGTCCGTCTTTTCTGTGCAATTCCCCAAGGTTATGTCCTTCAGCCGTCACTATTCATTTGTCTTGGGCAATTGTCAGTTCTCACATAACTTATCCCAGCTTATCTATGATGAAATGGCCTCTTTCACATATGCAAGTTATGATGCAGATCAAAATTTTTGGAGCTATACTTCTGCTTCCTTCTTTCCTTTTAACAATCAATTTGAATAACCATATCCTAGAAGAGCCCTAGAGCAAACAAGTTGCCTGCACCAAAAACAGAGAATTTAATCCATAATAAACAAAATATGAAGTAACTTATCTCATCAAACACATAATTTGCCTTCATGAGAAAACAAAAATGAAATAATAACAGAATTCAATTTTGGAAGGAGAAATACTCCCAAATGCGTAAGGGCCATTTTGCACTCGCTGAAGCATCATATATTTCAGTAAAACAATTTTTATGCCATGTTAGTATAAAGCGAGTCTCTGCAATTTACTTGAATGTCATAATCTAGTTCATTTATGCACAAGTTACACGACTTACCTTTAAACAGAAATCCTTAGCTGACTCCCTTGCAAAGATACAAATTGATGGATCGATCAGTAGTCAAACTTATCCCAGCTTATCTATGATGAAATGGCCTCTTTCACATATCCAAGTTATGATGCAGATCGAAAATTTTGGAGCTATACTTCCGGTTCCTTCTTTCTTTTTAACAATCAATTTGAATAACCATATCCTATAAATATACACTTTTACCTTTGAAGTTAATTTATTATTAACATGATAGAGATTTACACATTTACAAGAACCAGGCTTGGAAAACCCTGGCCACTAAAAAGAAGAGTAGTTTGAGGTCTATGAAACATGATCACTTTATCTTAAACGTTGAGAAATGTATCGCTCTTGATATTTCACTACATAACTAGACCATATAGCCCAATATGACATCTAATGATCTAAGGGAAGAGGGTTTTCTCCATTGGTGTCCTTTCTAATCTCTAAGCATTTTACTGCTTACTGGAAATTCCTTCTGACACTGCACCATTCCAGCTTGGAAGTTCCCAATGCCTCTCCAAGTTTAAGGCATGGGATTTAACAGTGGCCTACAATCCACTTACAAGGGCAATTGCTCTGGATAATGCTTGCACCATTTGTCTTATTGCAGTTTCTGGGATAAGGGGCATGGTGACTTGATGCCATATTCACCTGTGTTAAAGACTATGCCCAACAGTCTGTTCATGATTCCAAACTTCATTATGGCAACTAAATGAAGGGTTGTGCTCGTTGGAGGTCTTAACCCAATACCTGATTGTGAGGAGTTGACAGCCATGCACCACATTTTCAAAATTAGTCCTCAGCGCATTTGTCCAATTTTTATGAAAAAAATAAATTCGTGGAACCTAAAGCATAGGCGAATTTCAAATTTGATGGAAAATTTAAGATCATGTTCCTTTATAACATTTACACAATATTTATTAAGATTCATTTCCTAGAAAATAAATGATGTTGTTATATCTTTTCTGGATGGATGTTATAACAAAGTTTGCTTCACTATATTTGCTTAATTTAATGACAAATTTTATCATATTTATTTCTAGTGGCGATTCTTTCAAATTTCCTTATCAAACACGAACACAAACTGGGTGATATAGGGTCTTAGTATTGCAACAAATTGAGTGGTTGAAGCACATGATCCACTACTTGTGCAGGCCCTAGAATTTATAATCATACTCCCATCACCACACCAAACCAAAACCTCTGGTCCAACCTAAATACACCCACCTGCTTGTTATCACTTCCATCAATACTGAGCATAAACTAACAACCAAAAAATAGCAATTATGGGTAACGGGTGGTCAGGTTAGTCTGAAAGTGTCAGGATCAGGCCTTATTTAGACATTTTGCTCAACAATTTTATTATTTTTGGTAAATCTGAAAATTGTAAGTTTTTGTTGGAGCAGGGTCCTGCAGCTACAGAAAAAGCTGCCATTTTGGCGGATAGATAGTTTGGTGAAGATGAAGAGATAAGGTGAAGCTACGATGCCGTAGCATGTTTCTAGCTGCAGAACAAAGCCGGAAACCGTGGCTGTTGGAACAGAGAAGTCAAAGAAGACGACAGTACCTGAGCGGCCGAGAAGAGAGAGCTCAACCACTGCATTGAAGGCAGCAGCGAAGACAGGAGGGCTCATCTACCCTCATAAAGGAAAAGGAGCAACGAGGCCGAGGTATTGAAGACAAAGGACAAAAGAAGGGAAGCGGTGCATAGTACCCATGGTCAGCGCCGGGAAGCATGGAAGACTGCAGAGAGTAGTGGTGTGACGGAAAGCGGCTACCCCAAGTACAGATATGCCGACTGTCACTAATTAGGGTTTTGGGTTACTGTTGGGACAGACCCACAGTGTTGTAATGGCGAGACCTTCGGGCCGCCTATAAAGGGATATATTTTGTATTGTAAAAGGTTAGCTAGTTGGATAACATATAGTTAGCCATTGAGTCTGTTAGCTCACAGTTACCTTGTATTGTAATAGAGTTGAGCTCTGGTTCTGTATTCAGTCTATAGTATCTTACTGTAACCAGTAGCTAGCTCATTGAGAATGTATGTAACAATCCGCAGGGATTGGTAGAGAGAGAGAGAGTGTGAGAGTATATTGTAAGAAGGCAATATAGAGATAGAGAAGAGATCTAGGAGAGAAGGGCTCCAGGTTGAGTGCGGAGTTACCCAGAAGATCTCTAGCTGCATATGCGGTGCAGCAGAACTGTGTACCTCTCTCAAGTTATAATATAGAAACACAGTTCTGTGGACATAACTTCCACCCTGGAAGTGAACCACGTAAAATCAGAGTGTTATGTGTTTGATTCATGTGATTGTATTTACTTGTTATATCTGTCATTCATTGCATGAACTTTGCTTACAGTAAATGTATGTGTATGTTATTCAGTTATCGCATTATAGAAGGATAAATGCAAGTGAAGTCTTTAAGTATTCTGTATAAGAGTTTGTCTAAGTTTCACTCAAGACAGCTAAGAGTCGTAGTATAAAACAACCTTGTATGTTGAGTCTTGTAAGTTGAACACGAGTAACGATAAGTACGCTGAGCCGCGACGGTAGGATATCGCAGGGAGCCGATATCACACCAGCAGAGGAGCTGCGGTGCGCGATACCGTGGGTTGAGGATCGAGCGTAGGAGTGAGTTACATGTTTCCCAGGATGCGGCGATGCGATAGAGGTTGGAGTCATCGCGAGTAAGAGGAAACTGCACATCGCTTCGCAGATAGAGACACCTCGCGGGCTAAGAAGAATTGCGAGGCGCAACCAGGAAGCCATACAGAACCTGGTCGAGACACTTGAGTCCTTGACCAACCCATTAGGATCACTTCGGGTGAGACTTCAGGCCACCCCGCGGTCTGTCGCCGAAAGGGCCAGTGAGCTAGGGGTGTTGTTGGTTCATGATAGTAAACCCGGGTCTACCCAGACAACCAACAGTTTTTTTTAATGCACAAGTGACAAGTTGGGTTGGTGGTTAAAGATAAATTTCACCAATGTGATAGTATTAAGCAGTTTAAATTACATGTAACAGGTGGTCAAGTTAGTCTGATAGAGTCGGGATCAGGAGTTATCTGAAAGTTTCAAGTTTTTTTAATGCAAAAGTTGGGTTGATGCTTAAAGGTGACACCAATGTGATAGAGTATGAAGCAGTTTATTAAGCTCCCATTCTCACTATTGTCTACACTACCCAAATGGTTTGTCAAAAAAAGATGAAGCAAAAAAACAAATTGTTTGTCAAAAAGGGATGAAGCAAAAAAGCAAGTGTCGAACAACCAAAGGGTTCATCAAAAAGCAAGTCTCAAACAAACTTGAGAGAATATATGCCCTTCAAATCTGGCATTTAAGCCAAAAGAAATTCATGTTCTACAGTGAAGCTTTCAACCTAGGGGAATATTACTCAAACCAGCTTAAACAAAATGAAAAGAAAGACGAACTTAGCAAATAGATACCCCTGGAATCTGTATATAGATCATGGATAAGTTGCATTACAAACAGTCACAGAGAAATATAATTGCATTTAAAATGTTTCCAGTGCCAAATTTGCAGTGAGATATAAACTAAATGTATGGAAAACTATTGCAAAACAAGTTATGAATAAGAAATCTAGGAAAAACCTACATCTAAGGAGGATATGCGCATGGGATTTTCGCAAAATGGATGAGAAACAGTTTCAGCTCAAGATGTGCAATCGGGCCATAGTTAAAATACATCAGACGTGGCTTTAGAAAACAAAGATGCAAATAAGTCACAAGGATAATGCATTTAAGAGAGTATTGAGCAAGATTTGTAGTTTGGCCATGAGTAAAATGCGAGTAAAATGCATGGGACAAAGAGTTTACAACGAGTCAATCAAACAATTCTCCAATACGATTAGATAGTACAAGCTCATGTGAAAATCAAATACTGAAATGAAATAAACAGACAACAAGCAAAAGTATCGAGTTTTTTTCAATTTCTATAAGAGAAGCCCTTTACCATCAAAGCAAACTCATAAAGCCCAAAACACCTCTTAAAAAGCAGTAATAAGAAACATTCGTTAAAATTAAAATACTCTTGATGGATATTCCTTCTACTATTTTGCTAACCCTAATGGCTGAATATTGGGGGCACTGAAGTAAAATGATCAAATCAAAGCAATAGAACGTGTTGTGTTTGGATTAAAGAAGGAAAAGATCAAACCATTTAACCAATGACCTGAAAAACATGCATTACAGTGCTAGTAAAATGGACAACATGGCTTTGTAAACACATTTTGGAAAGGAAGATTGCAGGGCACCAGACCATGATTTGATGCAAGAAATCCAACAATTTGTTGATATTGGATTCTTGAAAACAGTAGTGTGGATTCTGCACTACAACAAGACTATAATGGCAATGGCATCAACCCTAACCAATAACACCACCTCTAAACTTTGAATAAATATTCAGAACAACACACAGAAGGCCTCTTGATGACAAATGGTCCAATGGACAAACATTAGAGTTTCTAGGAACGGTCTAAGTCCTCGTATAGTTAATGGGATTGTACAAGAAACTCCCACAAAGGACAATACTTGGCAAGCTGGCAACTCGTCCTCTGGAACTGGTTAAGGACGTATTATTGCACCAAGGACTTAGACGTATTATTGAATTGGTTAACCATAGTGCTATTAACCAAGGACGTATTATTGCACCTTATCCTATTGAAGAGAGGTATACAAGTCAATCCAATAGGCCTAATATGACATCCTTTACTCCATTAAAATATTTAAGTGATTAAACATATAGGACTGGTGCTTTAGATGGACTGCATTGGGTTTGCATGAAACTCTTACCCTATGCATAAGAAATATGAAATCTCACAGGGAAATAGGCTAAATCATCTTTCACAAATCCTTAAGAAATGTAAAATCACAATTTGCAAAATATTTATGAGTTTTTTTCTAGATTTCTTTGTAGAAGTTACTTGTTATTTGTTTGATATCAGTCCATGCCAAAGCACAGCTAAGGAAATTAGTTTAGAGAGTGGTCTGGAGACTCTCTTTGAGTTACTTCTAGTTCTTGTGTTAATATATTTACATTGTTATCCAACATTTCATGAGTTGATTGTAGGCTCTTTATAAACATAAAATCTATGGGACTCATGGATGGTGAAAGACTTGCTAGACTCATTGGTGTAGACCCTAGAGATAGGGAGATTCTAACCAAGATGTCTTTCTTACTGCTTCTAGTTAAATTTGGAGGATGGATAGGGTTGTTCTTGTGTGTTGACCTTTGTAGGCGTTGTAGAAAATTTAGTTCCAATCTCCTTTTAAGTTTCATAGAATACAAGCAAAGAATAAACAATTTTTGCAAGGAATGAGATAGATAATTGGATCAAAAGAATGCCTTCAGTCAAAACAATGCACATTTGAAAGGGTACAAGAATAATATTTCAAAAGTTGGAAATACCCTCTCAAATAGTGCACAACACCACTATCAATCACTATCGTACCTTATATGCATCATTTTTCTTTAAAGCTGCAGGTTGAGTCTCATCTTAGTACCATCTTTTTCAAGATCTTCAATGGCCGCATCAAAGGATTATTGGCCTCCTACTCCGAAGATATCTATGGATAAAAAAACATCATTTTCAACTGAACATAGTGACATTTGGAAAATATCATATGTGAATATTTTAAATAAACACAACATTTATTTAATCAAAAAAACCTCTGAGATAAGAAAATAAAATATGCAAAGTAGACCTTCAAAAACCACTGTAGAATGCAACTATAATCGATAAGAGAGCACCACTGCTTTGGATCCCAGTTTGTATCTTTGAAAGCATTGACATTTGAATCCAGTGTTAATAACAAGCCTCTTTCAAATAAAGAAAAGAGAACTTGTCAAAAGATTGACAGGCAATCCCCCTTCTACGTTTTACTCCACTGACTCTGTGCACTAGGATGCAAACTACCGACATTACTTACGTTTTATCCAAGCATCTGGTTTTGCCACAGGATATTCAATGGGTGAATCAATGGGTTAAACTGAAATTGGTACTAAGTAAATAGTCACTTGTACATATCGATTTGCATTTGGATCAGCTGCAACCAGGGGACCTGCTGTCAAGATTCAAGAGAAAGAGAAAGAGGCCATTTGGATCTGCTGTCAAGATTCAAGAGAAAGATGCCATTTGTGAGGACAGAAGAAACTCAGACCTAATTAGAGAAATGGGATAGCAATCATGAACATAATGAATTGTGAAATTTATAGTAGGAAATCAGCAAAAAACAAAAAAAATGTATACTTAGCAAGGAATATACCAGTGCATTCATTGCATCAGCTTTCTTGTGGTATTGGAAACCAGGCCTCTTTTCACGGGATACATAAACTAACCGTAGTAATTCATTGGCATCATTGTCAACTCCCCCACTGTGACCTAAGAAACCTGAAGTGGAAAGTAAAAAGTTCAGTAAAACTAATTTACTCTATTTGAAACATATGTAGATGCATGTTAACAAATAGAAAATAAATTTATGATCGATACATCATATAGACTACAAAGGAAAGATAAGACTACAGGATTAAAGACAAGCATGTGATACCTAGATCATCCCAGGATGGTCTTGAGTGTTGTTTCATGGCCATGGAGTCCCATCGTGCATGGTCCATCCCTCCTCGGGCATTTTTTGTGCTTTGGCCACAAGAGCATTAATTTGGATCTTGTACTCTGAAATTGGGAAAAAGATGGAAGATGTCAAGGGAAAGAAAAATCAAGAGACCAATGGAAGTAGCACTTGCAATTTGGAGACTTTAATGTGCACTTGCCTTCATTGCTCTCCATTCTTTATCCTTCAAATAATCGATGGTTGGTGAAGATGAGAGAAAAGTTGTATTTTTTAAGAAATGTTAGGATCCCACAAGTAAAAGAAATGATATATCTGTTCCAAGAGTGAATCTGACAGTATTGAAGTTTGCAGAGCATCGGTTCAATGACAAAATACAAAATAGACTTAACTCGAGCTGTTTCTGGCACATTCAAACCGAACCTATGCAAAAGTACATGTCTAAATTATATTCTTCAACGCTATGCCATAGGGTAGGACTCACCACATGGTTCTAATAATGCACTAAAGGGAGGAGCACCAAAAACATGGAATTCCTGAGGTGAAAATGTTGGAAAACAGTGTAAGAAAGTCTATTGTCTAAGTATACAAAGGCATTGTGATCAGATCTCCATCCATCTGTTGACGTTGGGCATAAAAAACCAGGCTCTTCCTCTGAGCCTCCCACAAGTGGAAGAAGATCCAAAAGGGAGCTTAAAATGAAAAATGCATAGATAAATAAGGCATTAGGGAACCAATCCATGTTAGATGGCTCCATTTAAAACAATGCCTACCAGTTATCTTAAGTACGAATATTTGAATTATGCATTTATTATATAATCAATTTGTAAGACAATATTCCCATACTTTTGGAAAAGAAAGGAAATGAGCTTGTATGAACCTATGTAGGAACCAAGGCCCTAATATGGGTCTGAGCATCAATTCAACAATTAAAAGAATGAAAAACTCTTTGTTGTATTTATAAAGCCAATGAGCAGGAAAAAAAAGTTTCAGCAACTACACTAAAATTCAAAGCAGGCCATTGATTAAAAAACACACTATCAGAAAAAATTCTCAGTCAGAAGATTATTAATCCAGGCATTTCACGTCTCATGTTATCACTCCCTTTATGATTATTCCTGAGTCCTTAGTCTCACAGTTTACATTTTCTGTATTGGAAAACAAAAGATTCATCATGCACTATGATAGTATTGACTCAGTTATAAATCTAAATCCCAAAAGCATAAAACAATATTATGTGCATATCTCTGACAGACGGTGAAATATCCAGAAGAGGGCATGCTTATTCAAATTGAAATGATCTTTTTCATTATCTAAGCATATTGGTGGAAAAAGTGTGGTGAAGCAAGAAAATTTCAATATAACAAGTTACAGTCACTCATAGTTCGATAAGGAAACAAGGTCACATGCCTGCCATCCACATTCATATGATATCCTTTTAATCCCGCCCTTAAAGTAAGTACGAACAAGCGATCCTCTACAAAGGGAAATGGCCAATCCATTGTTGGCTTCATTTCATGACCAATAAACTGATTCAACCACCATGTTGTCTTCGATTCTTTAGGTCCTTCGTCATCATCTCGAATCCATTTTCACATTTGACGTTGATTATGACACTCAAGGTGGCATCAACCTAAGATGTTTGAAATCTTCAAAGTGACAATCCTTTGCTATTTGCTATTTATGGGTTCAACACAAATTGCACTGTGACAATAAAAGAGGAATTCAAGAATCCTCTATTTTCTCACCTATCTCAGCCAACTAAAGAATGGATAGATGGAAAACAAATGTAGACCTCCTCGAATCTTGCACAAAACTAAGTGTTCTTATTGGGCTGAGAGTGTGACCATTGCCTATATTAACTGCCTTTTTAATAACTTAACTGTAGTTTTACACCAAATCTTGCACAAAACCCCCAAAAAAATGGTCTGACTATCTAGATGACTTAAAATTGCATTCATTGTTTACAACAAGTAGCATAGCACCAGATCTTTATTAGTGTATGTTGTCATTGACATGAACAGTGAAACATACCACATACACTCAGGACAGGATAGAGAGAGAGAGAGAGAGAGAGAGAGAGAGAGAGAGCGGGAACGAAACCCATGTCCAATTTACGTGGGGCATGGATATTTTCCAAGGATGGTGTAAACATTTCATACAACGAGAGAGAGAGAGAGAGAGAGAGAGAGAGAGAGAGAGAGAGAGAGAGAGAGAGAGAGAGAGAGAGAGAGAGATTGTTTACAGCAAGTAGCATAGCACCAAATCTTTATTAGTGTATGTTGTCATTGACATGAACAGTGAAACATACCACATACACTCAGGACATGATAGAGAGAGAGAGAGTAGAGAGAGAGAGAGAGAGAGCGGGAACGAAACCCACGTCCAATTTACGTGGGACATGGAGAGAGAGAGAGAGAGAGAGAGAGAGAGAGAGAGAGAGAGAGAGAGAGAGAGAGAGAGAGAGAGAGAGAGATTGTTTACAGCAAGTAGCATAGCACCAAATCTTTATTAGTGTATGTTGTCATTGACATGAACAGTGAAACATACCACATACACTCAGGACATGATAGAGAGAGAGAGAGTAGAGAGAGAGAGAGAGAGAGCGGGAACGAAACCCACGTCCAATTTACGTGGGACATGGAGAGAGAGAGAGAGAGAGAGAGAGAGAGAGAGAGAGAGAGAGAGAGAGAGAGAGAGAGAGAGAGAGAGAGATTGTTTACAGCAAGTAGCATAGCACCAAATCTTTATTAGTGTATGTTGTCATTGACATGAACAGTGAAACATACCACATACACTCAGGACATGATAGAGAGAGAGAGAGTAGAGAGAGAGAGAGAGAGAGCGGGAACGAAACCCACGTCCAATTTACGTGGGACATGGAGAGAGAGAGAGAGAGAGAGAGAGAGAGAGAGAGAGAGAGAGAGAGAGAGAGAGAGAGAGAGAGAGAGAGAGAGAGAAGC
>LPNX010671475.1:105251-152625 GCA_001517045.1 Pseudotsuga menziesii
AAAAATCTAGGATATGTAAGTTCTTTGTGTACTTTACTCCCAATGAACCCAGTATTGATGAAACGTTTAAGCTGGATTGAAGGAATCTTAGGTTCACTATCAATCGTAAGCTTTTTTGAAAAAAGAGCTGCCAAGTTTGCAATTCTCACATTCATACTTGGCATCACATTCTAAAGTTTCTACTCTCATGAAAGAATCTAATGCCTCTGTTATTGAATTCAAATTCTCTACTTCCAAACTCAAATCAATAAGAGGATCAAATGTGTCTGAGTAGTGTGAGCAATTGACACACCTTATCTGAAACAATTACATCAGTGTTATTATCATAGTTAAGCCCGTATGAACATTGAAACTACAGGATAAGGTAAGAATTTTAGTTGTGAAAAATATCTATGCTATGTATAACACCTTGCAATACATAAAAAGCAACTATGAAAAACAGAGTGACTGCAATACAACATACATTTCAGACAATGCCAATAAAGTGATCCCTCTCAAACCAGTGTATAAATGAGGATAAGATTCAAAGTTAAACAGCATCATTCAACACTCTTGTATAAGCAAACACATTAAATAATACCGCCCTTTTGATCTTAGAGAAAATATAAAGTTGAAATATAGCGCGAAATCTATTACCAATAATGCAGTAACCTAGTGCTTAGCCATGGTACTTGCCAAACAGTAAACAAAAGTTCAAGCCCTATCGAGTAGTGTCACTTCCAATTAAAACTACATTAATCCTAACACTGGTTGGACAGAGCCAGCAAAAGGGAACCTGGGCCTAATAATAATCTTTGTAGGTGCTTAGATTACCATAGTTCCACATTCCAAATTGAAAGCATATCTATGAATACGAAAAATGGGATATAACCCAGCAGCATGTTGCTAAAGATACCCCAAAATTACATATTTTAAAGAACTCCATTTTCAACTGCTCTTAACCACCCATGTTAAAGAACTCGCAGCACCTACTAATAAACATAAAGTCCTGTGTATCCAGCTAAAAGCTTATTCTCTTAATAAAAAACTTTCCCATTACTCCAACTGTACCAGAGCATGGTTGTTATACAGATCCTCTTCAAAATTTCTAGGCAAATAACATAAAATGAGAATGACAAAATTGAAAAAAAAAAGATATTATCATTAAAGACAGATAAGCAGTAAAATTTTGCATGCACTTTGCAAATATTTGTCTTCTTACAGTACCTTATTCGTGGATGTAGTAGACTCATTATCTAGATTTAGCTTGTCAGAACCCAGGAAAGAATGTGGACCATGCTCCACTTTGTTTAACATTTGTGTACGTTTAGTCTGCAAAGCAACATATAGCATGCTGAACTTGATCTTTTCTACATAAAAATGACGAGAATGGAAAATCATACAGGTTACTCTAAAATGCAAGAGCGATGGCATAAAAATTAGAGTAACAAAAACATAATACATCTCAAAAGTAGACAAGGCAATCGTATGTAAACTCATATATATGGGCCATTTTATTGGAATTATATAAACCTAGTTGAGACTCTGAAGTAAAGAACAAGCAGGCTAATCCAACATTATTCCAATATTTTGTGTGACATGGTATCTTGGTAGCAAAAGCTGGAGATGCTAGCAAACAATTCAAATCCTGGACATCTGAATTCAGAGAAGTGGGTACCTGGCCTCGAATGCTTTGAATAGATGCAGTCAGCAAATTATCTCCAACAATCATTCTGACATTCCTTACGATGATGTCTTTGCCAATTTTTCCTACTTGACAATTACACACAGGAGCATGGATCTAACTTTCAGTGCATTTGATTTTGCAATCTGCATCGTGTATTGTTTTATTATTACCCAAAAATCCCAAAACCCTAAAACCATAATGACAACTACCGATTTAAACCAATTTGTATATACAAAGACATATATTTCAGGATGTGGAGAAAATGAAAAGGAAATATATGACCCTACCAACATAGGCACAAGACCAAAACCCTAAGATTGATATTTCCTCCTCAAACGACAGAAATACTCAACCTTTATACAAAACAACAAACTTGAAGGAAACTGTGAATACTTACCGGCCTGAGCAGGAGGAAGGGGTTTCGTAGGTAGTTTTGCACTCGTCGCCATTGTTGGTTGCTGCTTCTTGGCAGTCACTGATGCTGTTGGTTTGTCTTTCGAAGCAACGAGGTAGGGCAACAACGCTGACGGGTCACCATTGTCATCATCGTCGAACAGGTCAAAGGGGTTACGTGTAGCCATGGCTCCTGCAAACTATCCCTTATAGGCTTGCAACCCTAATGGAAAAACCCCATTATCAACATGGCTACAATCCATGTGTTGAAGAAGACAAAGAGCCTCTACCTTACATTGGGGATCATTGGAGGACCGGGATAATTTGAGGGTGAGGCCGCAAACAGAAACCCATCCAACAACCAAAAAGACATGAAAATACAGCTTCTATCTCTGTTCAACTCCATTTGTTCACTTTTTAAGGAGTTCATCTCCAATTTGCATGTCACTATCTCCAGAAAACCTGAGGCTATCAAGCAAAGCATTTCTCCTTTTGAGAATAACCTGAAAAAGCTCATTGACCTGCTTTGTGAGAGGATCTAAACCTTGGGAAAGCAAATATGCACTCTGTTGTAATTCTTGCACTGGCTATCGTATCTGTTCTGCTTGCTCTGATCCTCCTATGATCTGAAACCCCCCTTCTTTTCCTGCTGGTATGTCCAGGGATAACATCTGAATCGTTGAGTAAACATTTTTAACTGCTGCATCCAATCTCTCCAGCTCCTTCAGAACTGTTACATAGCTAGTGGAAAACCCACCCCTGATTTCTTCATTCACTTCTTGCTGCAACGTCATAAATGAAGCTATCCATAAAAACTGATCAGGAATGCTCAAGTCCACCAATGGACCAGGCGAACCAGCAAAGACAGATACAAGAATACTGCAAATAAATATCGTCGTTTCCTTCACCCCATTCATAGCCCTCAATAAAACTCTGCCCTTGCCCGAGGATTTCACCCTCCTTAGGTGAAGACTTTTAGAGATACCATTTAATATGGCAGCACAATTCTCAATTTTCCTGTTGGTTTGGGATGCACCATTTTTCTCCTTGGATTTTTTTTCTATCAATTCTTGTAGATGATCTCTGGCACGAAATAGCTTGTCAGATGACGACATTCCATCAGAGAAATTCAACAAATGCAGCGCATACTGGACAATAAGATGGCGGTGATCAAGCGATGAGATTTCAGCATTCAATGCAATACAAATATCAAGCAGTTTTACAGTGTCATCAAGATATTGATAAATCCATTTTTTATCCCATTTTGCTATAGGAAACTGAAGCTCCGCAACTAAGGACCTCAAATCACTGTGGAGTGTGCACAAGGCTTCCATGGCCTGTCGGATCCATGTCATATCTATAAAGTCCTTTGGCTTATTCAGCTTGAGCAGCTCTAATCTTTCTGCTAAAGCAGTCTCAAAAGCTTTCAATACCTGATTAAGCCTTGCAGAGGAATTGAATCATCGCTTACGAATAAGAATTCTAAAAGGATTTCCAAATAACGAGGACATTGAATGACCATCATGAGGACGACTCATGGTTGGATCAAGGCCTGACTCAATTGAAGCGCTAAAAAGACAAACAATACAGTACTGTATGCAGAAAAGGTCTTCAAACTACTTAAAAATGAAGCATCTGAACCAATATTCCTCAGGGTGAACCAAAGGTTCGGAAGCACAACATAGAAACACTCTATTATGCAGTTATAGTATCTACTCTGATCTGTCCCTTCAGGCTTTAATCAAATTATTTTATTGTAAATATGGTGTTATTACCTCACAGGCACTTGCTCGTAGGATGAAATTATCGACAATCCGCTCAAACACACAAATTGTAAACCTGCATCCAGAGAGATGGGAAAGCTTGTTCAATACTCATAGATAACCTGGCATTACATATCAAGAACAAAAAATCTAAAGAGTTGACCAAATTCACAAAAAAATTGCAATATCAAAAGCAATCACTTGTAAAAAACGCAAAGATCTTGAAGAAGGGAGATCCTTGGATCTTGATTTTCCTCTCTGCGGAAATCGGCATATAAAAAAACCTAAATCCACCTTAATAATGGATTTCCTATAAAGAACTCTTTAAAAACAGGCAGTTGCCTCCATTCCACTTATCCTTTTGGCATTTCCCAATCGGTGCCAAAGAAAAAGCAAAAGAAAAGAAAAGGGGAAAAAAATCCATAGACCAACCAAATGAATAGAAAGTTATATTAAAAACTCAATCAACTGCAACGAATATTTTGTTCACCTAGCTCGATCATTTTATTTAATTCCATTTAGAGAGCTTGCCAGACAAAAAATACACTAAATATACCAGACCTTAGCCCTACAAAAATCTTCAAACAACCTTCACAAGCTCAAGGATTCTACGCACATCGGCTACGCATATTTTCTAGACTTGTCATGAATGCAAAGCCAGATTTGATATTATCTATCACACAAAATCAAAGATTCCACTAAAAATAGATCTCTAGACACCCCATTTCACCACTTGTGAGGGGTGCAGAATTGCAGGCCTAGAGATGGTTCTTCCTATCGCAGACACAGAGGGATCTACATTGCTCTCTGTCAAGCATAAGGCTAGAGATTTCTCGGAGCAGTTTTGATCCGACGACCTCCACCTCAAGAGTCCTGCCTATTTCTGGAATACCCACTGCTTTGTGGATGTCGATCCCTCTCCAAACTAGGGCACTCAGCCACCAACAGAGACAACTTTGGCCCTAGGAAGGAAATTCCACTAGGCATGATGATATCATTGACAACTATAATAAAATGCTTTCCCAGATTAGGTTCCTACAAGCCATGCAAGGGCCAAAAATCATGGCCTTGACAGAGGCTTCAATGCGACATTGCAGTAGCAATTTCCGTCGGAGAAAACAATATTCCCAGTTGCTCTTTCTAGCTAGCAGCTCCTCCTTAACGAAACCCTTGTCTTTAACTAGAAATGCTAGCCAAGAGGGTTGATGAAAACAAGGCTTTTATCACACGCAATTGACAGGTCTGCGAAAACAAATTGGAAAGAAAAAACCATCATGGGGTTAGGTGGCAGGTCCAACCATCAATGCTGTCACTTGCGGAGGAGCCTGGACTAGCGCTGATAATTCTAACCTTTACCTCCCAAAGATCCGGAAGGCCGGACTATGAGCACCGAAGTTTTACACTACCCAGCAAAAGTCAATTTGAAGACACGCGAAGAACCAGCGGATCACGAAGAATACATGTGGAGAACTAGCAGATCCCGAAGAAGACACGTAGAGAGATATGGTTGGCTAAATAGACGACGAAATGAACAGTGGTTTCCCAAAGAACTTCAGAGAAAACACGCCTTACGGTGTAAATATACAAATAAGACCGTTTATGTTTTTCGATAGATCCAGTAATGCATGCACTCCAAATTCAAATGAAATAGAGACCACGACTCTCCCTTGAGCTATGGCAATTTAAGGTTGGAGCCTATGTTCCCTATGGTGGGTACACTACCCACAAGAATTATATCAAAGATATGGTATATGGTATTCTTGAATAAGAATTTGTTTTTTCCACATAAAAAATGGCACTTCTTTCTATTGAAAAAAATCATATTATGAACACGAGGCATCACATTGTGAACATGAAGTGGTAGCTAAGCAACGAGCTGAGCGCATAAGATGTCAAAAAAAGATCTCAAAAAAAGTGTCACATAACATAATTAAGAAACCATATAATCCAAGCTAGAAAAAAACATCAGAAAGCATGAGGAGCATGTTCATTGACATCAAATCCATATTTATTCCAAAAAGTTAACTGGATTCATTCATAGAAATCTTGGACTTTGAGAGATAATGAATAGTCATGTTCCTTTCTTACTAAACATGACAGAAAGATAGGTCCATAAACAGATCCATATTTCTAAAAATATCTTCAAAAATCGGTCCAAGGATGTTATTTTTGGGAGGTCTTCTTAGCTTGAAGTAGCTTTGAAGTGTAGAGTGGATCGATCATGATACCAAGACCTCCATGCATCAATAAGATCAATACCATGCCAATGAAAAGGATGAGTCGGGATGGTTGATGCATGTTGCCACATGGAAACCACGTATGGACATGTGAGAAAGATATGCTCAATAGACTCTGACTCTAAGCAGTAAAGAGGGCACCTGCTAGGACCCATTCCAAGGAAATAAATAAGGTGGTCCCATACAAGGATTTTCTGATTTAACGTAAGCTAGAAAAAAATATTTTGATTTGAGAGGACAATTAAGATGCCACACAAAAAATTGCCACTAGGAAGGATTTGGCAGGTCTTCTTCCATTATGATGGTAAGATATCCCAAACAAGGAAAATAAGTCCCAACTGTAGTGCTCTTGGACCATATCAATACATCCTCACAATCATTCAAAAACGGCATGTGCTCCCCGAAGATCATTAGTGTACTGCTCCCATATAATATGTTGATCACCAAGAAAACCCAATTCATTGATCGATCTCCAACTCTAACAAAAGGCCGTGGAATTTGCTAAGTCACGAATCTGATAAAGATATCTAATGCCCTGAGAATGAAGGTGATTAGTCATCTCCATATGTAAACTGAAAGCAAATGTGCACCCATACCATGCATCTTATCCAATTCAAAGTTTTCTACCATTTCCAATCTCCCAAACCAACCAATCGGCAACGAGGTCATAAGCTTTGGGCATGGCTTTCCAAATAATCAAGATGTACCTGGATGACTTATCATGAGCAAGAATCCATTGCTCCATAAAAAGAGGGAAGATATATTTTTCTTTGATGACTTTAACCAATAGTCCTTCCCTAGTAATCAAACACTAGATACCCTTAGCTACCAGAGCCCTAGCGAAACTAGGATAGTACTTTAAACCCCAACCATCCAACTCTTTGGGAATGATCATTCTCTTCCAAGCAATACAGAGAAAGGATTGTTGATAGTTCGAACCCCTCCATGAGGAATTGTAACATATTTTTCTGTTTTTGTCCATAGTACCAAGAGGAATATAGGATATGGATGCCCAATACACAAGAGTAGCCTCCAACATTGATTTCATCATAACAAGTCTACCACCATGGGAAAGCCATGTGTTGTGCCAAATATTAAATTTAGTTTCAATCTTATTGACAAGCCATGACCAGTCTTTCTTGGTATAGTTAGTGGGATTGATAACAAAACCCAAATATTTAATACCGTGATTGATTTTAATAAGAGTAAAATTGAATTGGGAGAAAATCCAATCCATAGAACCCTACTCCAGATTCATAAAATAAATGGTTGATTTTGCAACATTACATATCATACCTGTGGCTTCCAATAAAAGAGATAGAATAGCTTTGATGGTAGTGATATCCCTTCACGAGCCATTGGAAAAAATAAGGATATCATCAACAAAAAGAAGATGGGTAATGGCTAAATTACCAGCAACACTAATACCTTTAATCCTACCTTGATATTTTTCATGGAGAATTGCTCTACCGAGACCCTCCACCACTAGAATGAATAATAAAGGCACCATGTGACATCCTTGTTGTAGACCCCTCTCAGGTATGAAAAAAGGAGAAGTGGAACCATTGATAAGGATAGCAACTGAGACTGACTAGACACAGGACATCATCCGATTTATCATAGGCAGGTTAAAACCGATATGGGGCAACGTAATTCAGAGATACGTCCAGTCCACACGGTCATAGGCTTTGGATCAATAGAATTTAATAATAGCAGCCAAAAGATTTTTGGTTTTGGTTGAATGAATGACTTCCTGTGTCATCCTAATAACATCATGGATTTGTCTTTTCTCCATAAAAGCAAATTTCTTAGAAGAAACAACCTTAGATAGGATGCCTCCTATATGATTTGCAATGACCTTTATTGAGATTTTATAAATGCAATTATAGAGAGAAATAGGACAAAAATGTTCAAAAGATGAAGGATTGTCCGTCTTTGGGATAAGAGCAATGAAGGTAGCATTAAAAGATGCCAAAATACACCCCTTTACTATGGATTCCTCAACTATCACAAGTAAATAATCTTTGAATAAATCCATAAAACTTGAGAATAATTCAACAAGAAAGCCATCCGAACTAGGACTCTTGTCATGTTGCATAGAATTCAGCGCAACCGTTAATTGTTCAGAAGAGACATGCTCATTGAGATATAATTTTGCTCATCATTAACAAAATATGGATAATGAATGAGAGTGTTTAACATAGCATTGATAATCACTCTCTCATTTTCATGATATAAGTTTTTAAAATGGTGAACCCATTTTCTTAGCTAAGTCTTCAAAACAAGTAACTCTATTACCATGATCATCTTCAAGATGCCACAGGGCATTGGTATCGATGCGATGCCTATAAAATTGGTGGAAAAACTTAGTGTTATCATAACCCTATTCGAACCAGATAACCTTTCTTTTAAGACATGTGGCCGCTTCCTATTCATATAGAATTTTCCTCCTTTTTGATTCAAGATGCCCAATTTCAATGTCCTGATCAATATTTGCATACCCATATGGATGCTCTTCATGAATATGAGAATGAAGTTCTTCAACCCAACTAAGCTCGAACTACTGTAATTTTTTGTGTTCATCGACCCAAGAAGCAAATACATATTTGATCATTTTTAAATTATTGAGAAATTGGACAACAACAAAAGATAATCTCCCACGGTCATATGTCCTCCAAGATCTTTTGACCATCATCACATAATCCTCATTTTCAAGCCAGTGACCATTAAATTTAAAGGGGTTGGGGGGATTTAAATCATCACCTTGTAATTCAATAAAGATAGGAAAGTGGTAAGAACATCCACCTTCCCCAACCCATTGTTTGATCTGTGAGACACCATGTAGTATGCTTTCATTAATTAGGAAACGATCTATCCTTTTAGCAATACGATTATTGCCAGTGCGTATATTCCTCCAAGTAGGGAAAGGCACAGTTGGGGGAAGATCAAATGTGTTTGCGTTATCAATAATATTGATGAATAAATATGCCAAATGGTTTTGGTTGGCTATGAATACCTCAGGTCTCCTAGTCACCCAAAGAGAAATTAAAGTCACCCCCAATAATGACTATATCGCATCTATGATATCCCATTATGAAAAATGATCCCAAAATCCTTGACAATGTTGGCTGCGCCCATAAACATTAATCAAAGTTAGGGCCAATCCAAAATCTATGAAGAAAAGCATATTACCTAGTCCCAATTGAATGACCCAGTTGTTAAGGCAGAGAATGTGGGATTTATTCCATCCATAAATCAAACCTTCATATCGACCAACAACTTCAATAAAAGAGAAATCCCAACCTGAAAAAATACCATGCATATTATGTGCAATCAAGTCCACACAATAATGATTCTTGAATCAACAAAATATGTGGCTGATATTTATCCACCAGCCACTTAAGGGGTTGTTTTTTGAAGGATTGGCCTAACCCTCTAAAATTCATGGATAATATTAGCATTAAATAATCACTAACATGGGAATAATTGCTCTAAGTTTCCATGTAATAATACTTTGGGTTCCAGATAAGACATATCTTTCGATAGCTTCCCTGGCGGATGCAATAATCGGTCTTTTGCCTCTGATTCTAATCGGTCCCATAGAAGAATCCAAGAATATACCTCTTTTGGACTTATGAATAAGGTCTACAGTATAACTTCTGAGAAAATATCGATTCTTGGAGGACCATATGTGAAAGGGGACCCAAACCTAGTCTATACGGGGAAGTCCCATACTCATGAGGATGGTCTTCTTTGTTAATAGAACCAAAGGATGATATCTCTAGGAGATTTGTAGTAGTTGGGTAATCATAAAGAGGGGGCAGAGATATCGGAGAAGAGGGTTCTCTCAATGCAATCTCCTAAATAGAGGGATCTGTAAAATAAAGGGCCAAAGGCTAAGCATAAAAGCAGTGTGCTAAAGATAAATCCTTAAAATATGGAGTGGACGATGGCATGATGGTTTTATGAAGCTCAGGGAGAGATTGGGCCCAACAAAGGGTCTCCATAGCAGCATCCGAAGGAGCAGGAATAAGAGGTTGGGAAGGGGATTGATGGTCACAATCATCAAGAGAATATAAATGATAAAAAATTTATTGAAAAAAATCCTTCATATACAGAGAACAAAATGAATCATAGCTTTCCATACATAAGAACCGCAACCGCAAATTATCCATCTTTTCCCTTAGAGCTTAGGAGGATAGAGGAGATACCCTATCATCCTTTCCCGGAACATATACATCCTTCTCCTTGTAAGAATGCTCATTAGTCACATGGTCGACCCTCCCACTCCTCTCTGGGCTCATAAGAAGAAACTTTGAAGAACATCTATCATTAGACGAAAATACAATAGGAGGCAAAGTTGGAAGGGCTGGATGAAGAATGCTAACACAACCCGCAAAAGATGATAGGATGCCCCCCCCACATGTATCATATCCCGTAGATTGATGTTCAGGAAAACTGAAGTTCTTATCCAAATAACCCACAAAAGATGGGTTCAATGTGTCATCACCTTGCTTCTATCTAGAAAAAGGTAGGGGGAAATCCTTCAGGATGTGTCTATATATGTGATAATGATTACATCTGAACAATACCCCTATATAATCTAGGGTATGTTCATGAGAATATCAACCCTTAGTGATCACCATGGTATCCACAAGATCATCACGTAAGTCAATATCAACCAAACTTTTCGTAAGAGACATCACCCGAGTCTAATGGAAAGACATATCCACTGCTAAAAAAAACCCAATGGAATTTCTGATAGCTTTAAAGATTTCCTTAGTCCACAACTCAGGAGGAAGGGTCGATGGCTTAACCCAGCTAGGATGGATGAGTTGTTTCTTTCTATGGGCTTCAAAAGAGGGATACCATCTCCATATATTCAAGGGGGCAAAACCCTTACTTCAAACACCATTAAGGAGTTTTACGGCGTCCAGTGGAAGATTTCAAAATATACCCTGCCAACCTTTGGGAAGGGAAATACTGCGCGGCTCGTAGCCTAAAAGATAAAACGTGGTCTCTCTGGCCCAATGCCGGATTGATAAAGGAGATAGGTTACAACCACTGAAACGAACCACCAAAGCATATTTAGACATAAAATACATGATACATCTCAAAATCGTTACCTAGGGCTAAGTTAAGAGCGCCAAATTTTCGTTGATGCATTTAGAATGCAAAGAATCAACTATCTCAATAGTCGATGAATTCGGAAGAGAACCTAGAGGAGAAGGATTCCCAGATACAAGATATGGAAGAGGAGAAGGCATAGGGTTCTTCCCAAGGGCAGATGGGATTGGAATAACCGAGGAAGTGCCTCTATTCAGTATTTTCCCCAACACATTGTGGGACATAGGATACTTTCCAGAGAAAGCATTGCAAATGACGCCTCTATAGACTTTCACAGGGACAGATGGGTGACCACATTCTGTGGATACCTATTGGGAAGGAAATATATCAGAGAGTATGGTCTCCAGTCTCAAAGTACCGAACACCAACTACATAGGCTCTTCGGACTTCAAGGTTAGAGAAGCTTCATGTAAACCCTTACACTGCTTCTTTTTTGACATTGTTAACCCCGAGATGGGCACATACCGAGGTATATAGAAAATCGGTTGAGTATCATCAAGACAAGTCAAATCCCCTACCCAAAAAAAAGATAAATAAAAAAGACTACCTTAATTTCCACTTATTTTTATACAAAATTAATACCAGGCTCTGGTAAAAGAACTTGACTCCTTATTGGATATCATGGAATTAGAGACAATATAACACGTAAGGTGTGAAAACTTTAAAAGGAAACCATCCGAGACACCAAAAACCTTGAAAACATACTTGCTTACAACCAACAAATGCACAACCCCGTCTAGTCGCATATCATAATGCTACAATAAGACAACATTAGATTATATTTAAACTCCAATATGTTTGGAAAGTTGGATAAGACAACAATTTTTTTTCAGACGAAAAAAAGCATTCCTTTCTATTCTATTGAATCAAAGGAACTGGGTATATCAGCAAATTACAACAGTCCAAAACATATGGATCCAGTATCAACCAGCAGGACATCAAGAGGGAAATCACTTCCACTGAGCCTAACTACTGGAGCATGGGCATCAATATCAAAATAGGGTCCTCTCATAAAATGTATAGTCGGCCACTCAGTCATGTATGTCCTTACAAAAAATAATAAGAACCTAGAAACAACATCCAAGTCAGGGCTTGAATCACTCAAAACCCAGAGACATAACTAATTAGCTTAACCAAAACTTTCACAAATCAAGAGTTAAGAGACAATAGTCTAAGAACCAGAGCAATGCTCTTCAAAAAAGCTGTAGTGAAACCTCCCCAACAACTTCATCCTCACATATTTCAGTGAGGGAAAGATGGCTTGCAACCATACTAAGCCCTTCCTTGGATACTGTGTCTGCCCTCATATTGTGTTCCCTAAAGACATGATTGAAATTTACAAAGGTGAACAAAGATATGAGTTTCATGATGTTTATGCACCAGGCCTCGAAGTTCACCATGGTAAGTGTGGATTCATTCCTTGCCCAATTTATAATCACAGAGGAATCACCAAAGATATGTAGGTATGGCAACCCAATATCTTTGGCCATGTATAATGATTCCCATAGCGCCAGAAGCTCAGCTCTAGTATTAGTGCTACGCCCACAGCCTAATTTTATAGAGAGAGAATGTTGCTCATTTAACCAAATACAAACACTTGCTCCTCCAAGTGAATCTGCCGCAGCTCTGTAAAAAAAAACCATAGGATTTTTTTTTGTGGAGGGTCACCTATGTGCTTGACTTTGTTTCTATTTGCTTGAGGCACATGATGAGAAGCAATATTAGACATGATTATATGGCAGAGTCTGGAAATAACAGGTTCCTTATCTTCAAATATAGAGCTATTCCTGCACTTCCAAAGATTCCAGATGAAAAAGAAAGGTAGATACAGAAGCATCCCACCCTTTGAAATCCAGGTGGACAGATTTTCAGAAAGAGATGAGGCAGACCAGAGTAAATGGACACCAAACAAACTTCCCAAGCTGTGAATGACCTCCTTCACAAAGGAACAACCCACAAAGATGTGTTCAACAGTTTCCTCTTCAATTTTGCAGAGACAACATCTGTTAGGGCCAACCCAACCCCTCTTATGTAGGTTATCCCAAGTATTAATTTTCCTATTAACAACCAGCCAAATGAAACATTTCAGTTTCTGAGGTATATTGTAACTCCAAACCTTTGGGAGAAGATCATCTCTTATCAGAGGCAGATGCTCAGACACAATGAGCTCATAAGCTTTTTTGGCCGAGACCATTCCCAACTTTTTATCAAACATCAAAAGCAAGGAGTCCTTGTGATTTCCAATTCTTATGCCACAGTGTGACAAGTTGTTGACAAAGGATGACCATTGGTCTGCCCATACACCTCCCAAGCTGAGGTCTGTCGTCGAATACCAACAATTTAAACCATTTGAAAGACCATCCTAGTTTTATGCCTGGGCCAGATTTGTAATCCCGTAATCAGACATATATTCCCAAAGGTTCTTTGGCAAGTGGAATGAAGAGTCTAGACCAGCAATCAGATCAACTCCCAGGCGAATTTTCAAGCCATTACCCACCTTCCAGCCAAGCTGACAAGTGATCCATGACAAAATCCTTATAAAACCATTCGAGAAGTATGAAGTTCCATTGATAATGAATTTTCGGGATTTGATCCAGTCCTCCAATGGTTTGTTTTTAATGTACTTAAATGTAATAATCCGGCTCCAAATGCCATTCCCCTTAAGTATCAGCCACATATTCTTCAGTATAAGTGAGATCCGAAACCATTCCAAGTTCTTTATACCCCAACCACCACATTCAATAGGGACCGATATCACGCCAATTCACTTCAATTATTTTTAACAAAATAGTCATAAGTGGGGTGTTTATTCCACATGTTGTGCATCCACAAGTGCAAGCACAAGCATTAGCATGTTACTCAGTGAGACTTCAATTGAAAATGGGGTTACACTTACTTGCAATGACTCGACTAGTCATTATTGACAAACAATTAATTCTTTTTAATCTTCAACCACCAAATTTACCTATTTCAAACATTTAGAGAAACTTCTACAATTTTTGATCATTCTTGACTTATATTTTTCTTTTCAAGTTGATTCGTGAGCATCTAAACCCTTATAGGCACTTCTAACCATTAACAACCATTCTGAATACTTACTTTTTGTATCATTGATTTGATTTGTTTCAAGAGAAATATTTTCTTTATCATTGATTTGACTTATGAAGGATGTCCTATGATTTCATTTTGTGGATGTAGTGGTGTGCATCCACAAGTATAATCACAAACATTAGCATTTAACTTAGTGAGGCTTGAATCTAGACTAGGGATATTATCTACCCAATTTCACCAATTCAATAAGTCATTGTTGAATAATAATAATTGATTCTTTTTAATCTTTAACCACTAAATTTACCTACCTCAACCTTTATAGACACTTCTACCATTGTTGTGCATTTTTGGCATATACTTTCTTTAAGATGATTTTTAAGTATCTAAACTCTTATAAACACCTATAACCATTATGAATCATTCTTGATATGCCTTGTATTTCAACGTTATATTTTGCTTCAATTTTTTTTAAAAATCTAAAAAACTATATATATATATATATATATATATATAATTTGCCTTTAATATCATGAGTTTTTTATCTATAACAATTTTGTGGTACAAATACAATATAAAGCCATGGAATAATCGAAAGGGAAGCAAGAGTTCTCTAATTTTAACATTTCCCATTTTAGCCTCTCAAGATATTTGATCAATTATAAATAAATATCCTCTTCGTATTTTAAAATGTAGGTTCTCACACTTAGTCATTAGTGAGTTTTTATGAAGCTTGTCGTGTTAAAAAATTAAAATTAAAACATTCCCTCATGTTCAAGGGTGGAGTGCCAACTCATGTTTCAGTTTTTTAACACAATTTACTCCATAAAAACTCACCATGACATCCTCTTCATAATTTTATTTATTATATTTATATTTTAAAGAGGTGTTAAATCATGAGTCAACCTCTAGGTCATTATTGGCTGAAAAAATGTTTGATTTCATGAGTCACTTCTCTAATATCTATTTTGATTAGATTTAATTATTACCGATACAATTTCAAGTTGTTTTCTTGTTCATAGGTGACAATGATTTTATATGCATCCCAAGGATGAATGGGATTGAAGGTGCATTGGCTCATTAAATGTCAACCTAAAACTTGTGATGAGCTTACAAGGCACTGTTGCTATATGCATAGAGCAAGTTTCTAGAGTTTGATTGGTTACTACGATTAGCATGCAAATAATCTACCTAATGTATCCAAAGTGTATGCTTCATGGTTTGTGAATTTTAGTGACTTTATTGGGTTGTTTGATATGTCTTGGAAGTTTTTTCTCATTTGTAATTTCTTTTATAGGAAATAAAAAATAATTACAATATTGTTAAAACATGTATTATAGATATGCAAAGGTTAAAATTATTTCTAAGTAGATTACACATGTAATTAGTTAAGCACTATAGTAATGTAATGAATATTATAAAATATTAACTACCAAATAGTTAAAATATACTAACTAACAAATATTACAAAGTATAGTAATGTAACAAATTTGATAAAATATTACCTAACAAATAGTTAAAAAAATACTAACTAACCAATATTACAAAGTATAGACAAAGAATTTACAAAATATTGAAGATTACAATATAAATGAAATATGAATATCAAATGTTAACAAAATAAACTAATACAACTAACCTATTAATATTTTTTTTTAATAACCTGACTAAATAGTAAAATTTACAAAATAAAGTAAGGAAACTAAAACATAATATGACTAATCTATTACGTATACAATTTACCCAATTTGTTGGAACATTTCATCCATCTAAACATTAGTCATGAGTCATTATTTGACATACTTAGTATTTTGTCATTTGAGCCTCATTATCCATTCATGCACCACATTCCTTCCTTTTTAGGACCTTATGCACCCTCATGCATGATTTTAGGAGCACTTGAGTCAGTTTGCTAGATTTTAAGAGCCTACCTTCAGTCTCCACTAACTAACTGACAAATCTTCCTAGGTTTCATCACTCCGAGTTAATAATGAGCTCCAATGACCACTATCGTTTAGATCATGCGCCTCCTTGAGATTATCTTCCTGGTTTCTAGTCATGTAACTACCTCATGCGCCAGCCACGTTAGTTAACTGGGCTCCTGTCATGAGTTACCATTAGGACTATGTCTGGAGTGGGATTCAATGCTAACTAAGCTTATCTCTTGAGTGGATTCCAAATGCCCATAGAGGCTCGGGAATTTTTCCTTTGGAGATGTATTATAAATGTAACCTTATTGGTATCAGATGGAGTTTTTACCAATTGAATTTTATCTCTTTATGTTTATGCTTCGTTAGTTTTTCTCTATGTTTTGCTATCTATGTTGCAATTCTTAGTAAGGTTACATTTTTATTCTTAGATTGAGTATGCAAATTCTATAATGGTATCAAAGCATAGGCTAGCTGAGCTTAGATTCTTCCAATAGTGCACTAGAAGCAATGGAGTTTCCACATAAATCCTAGGGAAATTTCCTTGAAGCCATTGGATTTATCCATTAGAGTCTACCGAGGCGTGAGGCACTTTCGAATGCACACATTGCCGAAGTGAGGAGCCCATTATAATAGAATAAATTCCAAATAGATATTCAGAGTGTTGTTTGTAGGTATTATTGGTACAACAACTTCTTGGATTCAAAGTTTCTCTTGAATTTGAAGAAGAAAAATGGCAAAACTCTCAACACGGTTTCAAATTGTTGCAAGTCTCCTTGTAGTGAATCCTTCTTCCTTTGTGTCTTCTCATGAAGTTGATCTACATGAAGAACACATTCAGTATACTCTTGTTGATGAGGAACTCTCCTTCCATCTCTCTCAATTCTCAAGCTCTTCAAATTTTTATCTTGAGGATGATAAGTCAAATTTTCTTGATCCTGTGCATGCTTCACATGATGATGGTGTGCAATATTATGATCACCTGGTTGATTGGAATCCATGTATGCATCTTGAAGATATATTTATTCTTCTCTATGTCCTGTTTTCTATCTCCTCTATGATGGTTGGTGCAATTCCTCAATGTTCCTTGAAGTTGGAGAATCTTGTGTATTTTCCATTGTTTTGGCGCACATGGGACTCTTGTTCCAAACCTTTTTGTTCTCCTATCTATCTTCTACTTCTAATTTTGAAGATGATCAACCAAGTGTTGTAGCTCATACACTCTTTGAGCCTCTCTTTGGTTCACATTTTGGTGTGTTATTGGATGTTTTGAAGGTTGAATTTCAGTATGGAGTTGTTGCATTCACTCTCATTGTCATTATTCCTATCCATTGCATGATTTTGATTGGCATATGTTATTAGAATTGCATAGAATATGGAGGATGCCAGATTCTTGGTCCTATTCTCACCAGCATTGGTTCAAAGTTCATGTTGGAACACCTCCTCCGTCTTAGTGCATTCGGATTTTCTCTCACCTTAGTTGGTTCGAAATTCAAGTCTGAAAAGAACCAATATTTTCTCCACACATGGGAGCATATTCCTCTTCTGAAGAAGAAGAATATTCCTCCAGGAATTAGCATTTAGGTTGGGGAACACATTTTGGTTTCCTTTTCATGTCCATTTTTTAGGAAGGGATTTCCCCATGTGGATTTTCCCTTTTCCTCAGTTTATATGGATAAATAATGTAAAGGGTAACCATAGGCCTAGTTTCCTAGGACCTAATTTTAATATTTACACTTACATAAGTCAGAATTCAGGGGGGTGTTGGAACATTTCATCCATATAGACATTAGCCATGATTCATTATTTGACATCCCTAGTACCTAGACCACATTGTTGGCTCCATAGTGCCTTGTATTTTATCATTTTGAACCTCATTATCCATTCATGGGCCACATTCCTTTTTTTAAGGACCTTATGCTCCCTCATGCATGATTTTGGGAGCACTTGTCAATTTCCTAGATTTTAGGAGCCTACCTACAATTACCACTAGCTAAATGGCACATCTTCCTAGAATTCATCACTCAGAGTTAATACTGAGGTCCGATGACCACTATCAGTCACATCATGTGCCTGCTTGAGATCCTCTTCCTAATTTCTAGTCATGTAACTCCCTCATGCACTAACCACTTCAGTTAACTGGACTCCTGTCATGAGTTACCACTAGGACTATGTCTGGAGTTGGATTCAATGCTAACTAAGCCTATCTCTTCACTGGATTCCAAATGCCCATAGAGGCTCACGAATTTCTCCTTTGGAGATGCATTATAAATGTAACCTTATTGGTGAATAATGATCATATGGAGTTTATACCAATTGATTTTCTCTCTTATGTTTCTACTTCATTATTTTTTTCTCTATTTTTTTGTTGTCTTTGTTGCAATTCTTAGTGAGGTTACATTTTGATTCTTAGATCTAGTGTGCAAATTATAATAGGTTTTAAAGTAACATGGAAACAATTAAAATGAAAGACTTAGGCTATTAAGGAATTGTTGAGAATATGTGAAACTAAATGACAACGAGCTATCAAATTAGGTACACAACATTCATTATCAACATGCCAGACTACAAGAGGTAATTTCTAACTATACCAAACACCTATGTTATCTTTTAGAAAATCATGATATAATATATAGTTTAGTATCTCAAGAAACTATACACTGATTTTTACACGATGTTGTATGGAATAACATACACGTACTGAAATAAATATGTAGGAGTAGAAGGGAGAAGATTATATACCATTGAATCGAATATATTCCAATGGAGGAGCGATGCAGGGGATACTATCCACAATTACTTACATGAGTTATAGACACAATTTCGTGTTACAAGAATTGAAATCGTGGTCTAGACTATGTAAAAACTTGTTAAGAACCCGTGTCAACTCTCTTCTTTATTTTGTTAGTATATTTTGTTGGACGCATATGCTTTGTAAGTCGTACCGTTAGTATGTTGTATTATCCCACATTCATGGGGACTAATAGTTGTTTATATTTGACTTAGAATATAAGTGAGTGTTGAGGCCAATGAAGGTATCCAAGAATTAATTGTAATGAGCTTTCTCAATTGAGGTTTCCCCCTCGAAGTGGCCTGTGATCAATAAAATATGTTCCGTGCTCTACTATTTCTGTTATATCGTGCATTTTCATTGTTTATTGCAGGTGTTGCTAGACAAAATGCACCTCTTGCTGACAAGAGTTGTATCTCTAGGCCTGAATGGTTTAGATCTAGAACAAATGAGTGATGACAAGGATGGAATACTTCCCCTAGAGCTTGTATATATATGGAATTAATCCTTTGGCTATTCTATAGTGTGATGCAGTTATCTCCTATGGCGACGAATCTCCACAGATGTACCTGAACAAACACATAAAACAAACAAGAAAGATCAAAGGTGCTAGAACACAGTCTACAGTTCTATATTAGCGACTAAGGATTCGAATAATAAAATGAATGATTGCAACATAATACATTTTACAGGAAATGAACCATATTTGCATTAAAATGACAAAAACAACTTACAACCATTGCCTTAGTGTTGTGATGCTCCTTTGCATGCCATGCCTTGTCCTCAAAAGCTCCAACTTGCTCCTTCTATGCTCACCCCAGATTTGGACAGAACCTCAGTGCAACAACATAAATTTTCTCTCCCCCAACCATGGGGAATGGGCTAGGTTTTATAGGCCTTGGGAGGATAGGGCTCATTGAGAAAATGGTGGGTGAGGTGGAAGGGATATCCCAAAATGAAGGATCTCAAGCTCCAGCTGTTCCACAAGAGTAGGGATGAGGGTGACACGAAGTCTTCCTTCGAGAAGTTTCATGAATATTCTCTTTTTCTCTTTTTAACTTGAGCACCGCTTTTCCTCTATGTAGACAGAGCGTTACCAGGGTAGAACCGCTCTTTGATCAAGGGGCATAGGTGGTGGCACCGCTTATTATCTAGAGGCAATAGGCGTTAGTGAAGAGGGTAAAATTTTTTTAATTAAAGGAAAAGGCGATGGTGGACTCAAATACGAAAAATAGGAGTCTGCGCCAATGTCCAACTTCATAGTTTGGGAATTGAGGGAAAATTCTGATGTTTTAGGCCTCAACACATGATGGTGACGAGATTTATGTGTAACGTCCCCCCCAAAGCATGAAGCTAGAGGGATACGATAGGCGAGAGCTTTGAAAGAGCAAGTTATCACTTCGTGGCAAGAAATCGTTTGATCGGAGATCATCATCAACTAGGATTTTGCAATACATCAATACTTTTGACTCATATCCAACTGTCTCCTCATCATGGCTACAGACCAATACAAGGCAGATCCATGAGGGAAATGAATAAACATGGCTACTAGAATACAACGTAGATCCATGTGAAGAATACTCAAACTTGGACATAACTATCAGGCATACAATGTAGATCTATGTCAAATGGACCCAAATTTGAGCACAACCACGACCATACAAATGTGGAGACATGCTAGGAATTATACACAATAATCCATCGCAACCTAGGGAAAGTAATGAATGCTTAACAAATACCCAAGGATTTTGTCTCGCCTTCCACAAAGTACGATGCTATCCATGTGATTACAATGTTTTGATATCAAACATGGTAGAAACCACTTGATTACCGGTTAATGATGAGAATCGTTACCAAGTGCGAGGGAGATCACCATTGATGTCAATGATTCCCAAGATACCCTAGCTCAATCTGTTGAGTGTGAATAGATGATTTGATGTGAAACACTTAGTTGAATATTTCGATCAAAGGTCAATGATGTGAACCTATGTCGAGAGCGAGAGAATATGTCATTAATGCATATAGACCTCAAGGTACTAATTTGTTTCTAAGACTGATTCCTGGATGATGATTTGAAGTTGACAGGAATAGTCTCATCAAAGGAGGGCCATGATGAATCCCACAACAATGAAACGAAACTTGGAACAACGTTTTGGAATTTTGAGTATGATGTAACCATAGGACTGACTCAAAAAGTATTGACACAAAATATTTTTTGACTGCATAGGAAAACTCTCAATTTGACTTCCCTTTGAACATCGGGTGGCAGGACCGAAGACTTGGCAGCATTGACTAGACCAGGCAGATACAAAGACATAATGTGACGGTAAATGATGCATTCTTTGAAAGACTCAAAGGAATGACATGATTCATGAAAGTGGATTGCCTTAGAAACAAGCTGAATACCCAATTGACTGAATGAAATGTGTAACCAGGAATATTTCACTTTCTGTGGACATAAGCTGTTCCTCTGGTCTGAATGGTTCAGATCCAGAACAAATAAGTGAACGACAAAGGATGAAGACCCTCCTTGGATGTCGTAGACACCTGGAATGTTGCTTCGATAGTGAACCTATGTACCTGCAAACAAATCAAACATGCAAACACATCAAATCTACCAGAACATCATCTACTTATCCATGTTAGTGACTAAGGAATCTAACAACATGTACATACGAAATCAAAACAACAATAATGTGGGACGGAAATCAGCTTTGCATTAAGATGTATGGAGACGTTTACAACCAATTAAGCCTTAGTGTCAACATGCATCTCCATGAGACAAACACTTCATCCCCATAAGCTCCAACTTTGCTCTCTATGCTCTCCAATGACTTGGGCCAAGTGGTCAATCCAACAACATAACAATAAATCTATAGTTCTCCTCCTCATCCATAGACATGAGCTTGTATTTATAAGACTCAATGGATATGAATGGTTGAGAGATTTGTGGATGAGGTGGCCTCTAAGATCCTATCATGGGGGATCTCAAGCTCAATTGACCCACAATGATAGGAATAAGGGAGGACATGAGGCTCATGATCTAGAATCCTCGAGAAACTTCTCTTTTTTCCATTTTACCGAGGGTACCGCTTTTCTCCTCTTATGACAGAGCGGTTTAGACAAGAAACGTGTATGGAAAAAAGGCCACAGGTGGTGGCACCACTTATGGAAAACAGGATACAGGCAGTGCAAGCAAGGTACTGCTCATGGTTCACAGGGAAAGCACGGTGCTAAGTATTTTCATGTAGGATTGACAAACAACATAGGGTTTCCACTCTAAATGATGGGATTAAGGGCAAACATGTAAGTCAAAGGTCTTATCACATGGTGGTCATAGGATTTGGGTAAAACAGAATGCCCCCCAAAGCCTGAGTCTTAGAGGGATACGATAAATGAGAGCTTTGAAAGAACAAGTTGTCACTTCGAGGTGAAAATGTCAACTCAATCGGAGCATAGCCATGATCATACAAATGTGGATCCATGCTATATATACAAAACTCCATCGCAACTTGGGGAAAGCAATGAGTGCTAAATAAATACCCAGGGTCTTCGTCCTATCTCCCACAAAGTACGATTCTATCCATGTGATTACAATGATATGAATTCGAACATGGTAGAAACCACTTGATTACCGGTCAATGATGTGAACCGTTAACAAGTGCGAGGGAGATCACCATTGATGTCAATGATTCCCAAGGTACCCTGGTACAATCTACTGAGTGCGAATAGATGTCATGATGTCGAACACCTAGCCGATTTTATCGATCAAAGGCCAATGATGTGAACCTATGTCAAGAGTGAGAGAATCTGTCATTAAGGCATATAGACCTCAAGGTAGTAACTTTTTTGTTTCTAAGAATATTTCTCGGATAATGAGCTGATGTCGACGAGAATAGTCTCGTCGAAGGAGGGCCATGATGAGTTCCACATCGACGACATGAAACTGGGAACATAGTTTTGGAATGATGTGAATGTAGTAATCATAAGACTGACTCAAAATTACTGACACAGAGACTGTTTTGACTGCAGAGATAAACTTCTTCAACTTCCCTTTGAACATTGGGTGGCATGACACAAGACTTGGCAGCATGACTAAATGGGACAAACTCAAGACGTGACAGTGGACAATGCATTTTTTTGAAAGGATTAAAGGAGTGACATGACTCATGAAAGTGGATCGTCACAAAGATCAGCTGAATACCCAATTGACTGAAATGATATGCAGCCAAGTGCCATGTTCAAAGGTAACGACAAACTACTGCCATTTATTTGCAAAATGATTCCCTTCCCATTACCCCCATCATGATCGACGAGTGCCTCTTTTTGGTTTTATGAGTTCAAAGAGGGTAACAAACACTCAATATAGCTCATTCGAAGACAAGTCCAAACTCATATGTTTTACGAACCTGAGAGAGGAGGGGTTCATTCCCAAAAACGGGTCTCTCAATGTTTAATTTAACGAGTCCAATGAAAGAAAGCTCGGTATCATTCATGTTTAGAGAGTTTGAATGACCGTGGAAGAAGACTCCAAAGGGTCCTTTTTCATATGATTTAGTCCCTAAGGCCCAAAAAAGTATAAAATAATACCTTAGAGAACTCTTCCACTCATGATTGGCTGGAGTGTTCCTTTTTCGTAAATAGTCCATCCGAACCGAAAAAGTGATAACCTATCGTCGGAGAGATGACTCTTCAAATATTTTAATGAGCGTGAAGAAGACAAGATCACTCGAAAATATTTTCGTATTTAGGGAGCCTAAAAAGAGTTTAAAGAGGACTCCATGAGGTTTCTTTACACAATGTTAATTTTTACGAGCCTGGAAAGAATCATAAATGGACTTGACAATCTTTTCATATTTAAGGAGCCTGAAAAGAGTTAAAAGAAGACTCCATGCGGTTTCTTTACACAATGTTAGTTTTTACGAGCTTGGAAAGAATTGGAAACGGACTCGGACCTTTGATACTAGGTTTCAAGAGCGTGACCAAAGTGTCGTAACAAACGCTCATCGACTTTTTCCGTTTTATAGTAGTACGAAAAAGTAAAAAATGAACTCCCAAAACTTTGATGCTATGGTTCCTATATCCTGTAATCAACTAAAAAACAAGTGTTAAATGCACTCATAACTGACATTAAGGGATTACAACCGATAAATTTCGAGTACAAAGCGATTTTAAATCAAAACTATAGCATGTCAAACCCAAAAATGTGTATAAATGTCATGTAAATAGTGAAAAATCAAATCATTTTACTATTTACCCATAGTGGAGAGCATTTGGAGCACTTTCCTAGTCAGATCTTCAATTGCTGATATCGAGAGTTTCCACCGTCGGATTCAAGCGCCGTCAGCTTCAGGTAACATTTCAAACCCTACTCTTCCTTTTCATAGTCTCAATTTTGATTTTGGATGGTGTTTTGGGCTTGTATGGCAAGCCCTAAAACCATGGGAATGGGCAACGTGCTTATCCCTTGTGGGATACGTGGTACCTCACTAGAACTGCACCAAAAACAAAACACACAAGCGGTGCCACCACCTGTATTCAATGACACACAGGCGGTGCTGGCCGTGAAGATGTAAAATTATTAACACAAGCAAAACTAGATCATTTCTTTGGATTTAAATGATTAAGAATGATTCTAATAGGTGTTATGATTGTTTTTGGTAGGCTTTTGCTGATAAAAAATGGTGATATGGAAGGAAAGACAACATGATAATGATGACGCTTTCATTGAAAGGAATGAGGGTTGCATAGCCACATTACGAGACTGTGGACTCCTAAAATTCTTCCGGACTCCCAGTATGGTATCACACAAGTGGTTGCTAGAGCACATACTTCGGATGTGGAATCTGGAGCAGCAACACTTTGAGGTTGGGGATCATATTCTGACAGTAGAGGTAGAGGATATATACTTCTTGACTGGACTCGCAAGACGGGGTGTCCCCATCTCGCTGATAGGTTCCCGAGGAGGGGATATTACCACACAAGAGTTGATATACCATCACTGTATCCTAGGGATGAGGACATCGGGGAAGAAAATCCCCATAAAAGTAGTGATGGACGGACCTCTACGGACTGTCTTGTTTACGATGTAGAGAGTGGTGGGAAGCCAGGGAGTGCACCAGGATTCTAGGGCACACATGCTCTATGCCATAGAGGCCATGGAACCTACAGTATTCAACTGGGCAGAAGCCCTGCTTCCGATATTCAAGGATCAACTGACTAAGTGTCAGCAGAGGGAACTAAAGTAGTTTGGTTTTGTTTCCATCCTAGCTTGCTTCTTCTTCGAGCGGGTACCATAGACAAGACCCCAGGTGGTCTTTACAGAGCTGAGAGCACGGGACCCTCGCATGTAGAGGTGGGTCCGGATTATGGCCCATACTGGAGCGGGTAGGGGGAAGGTGAAGTTCGGTGACCTGTTCTTCCGATGGCTCAGAGATCAGATCCTCATGGTGGAGGATTATGCTTATGCAGGTACAGACTTCAGTGGAGACCCTGACCTACCGCTCTCACCTGGTGGACAGTGGGGTGACCTTGGTAAGAAGCAAGAAACCCTAAAATGGAAATAATGTTTTTATGTTTTTCAATGTTTTATATTTTTTATGTTAAGTAATGAGACCTAAACATTTTCATGCAGAAATTGGAGCAGCATGACCTAGGGGAGCTTCCCCATTGGATAGACGAGCTAGAGCCCGCTTTGTACCGCAGGGTGATGATGTGACCGAGGAGTTAGAGGAAAACCTGGAGAGGTCGAGCTTAGACATCCCGGACGCTTCCATTGATGACCTCCCTCTGAGGTATCAAAGACCTACAACAGGAGTACCAGGTCGGTTTAGTAGACTACTACGTAGAGTAGCCCAGGCAGTGATGTGTTACCACGAGCATCACTAGACATTGTATGCATGAGATATCTACTGAAAGCTGATAGCTTCAGGATTTTGTATGGTGATTTTTTCCTGAAAGCCTTACGTGCTTCAGATGAGGTCTCGTGACCTATTTTTTGTAAACATGTTCATATATATATACAGACTTTTACATGGTGTTTATATGTCTCAAATGGTGAATAAATTTTACATGAGTTTTATGTGTCTTTAATTGTTTATTTACAATGAACCATGTTTTATTTTAACGTCATGAATGGGAAATATGCCAATCTAGGATGTAATTAGCTAATGAGTCAGCAACTACATTATGTTCTCTAGGGATATGCTTATAAGTGATGGTTTCAAATGACCTTTCTAACAAGCGTACCCTCCGGAAGAGGCAGAGAAGCACATGATTTCTAATGGTATAAACATGGTTTAGATGACAAACCACAAGTTGCGAGTCCATCAAGACTACCAAATTGCGAACATCCTGGGAGGCAGCTTCAGTCAGTAGACCTATGACTGCTCGATACTAGGCAATATTGTTGGTAGCGGGACCAATACAAACCGCTCCTGAACTGACCAAATCTTCAGCTAGGGAATAGAGGACCCAAGAAACTAAGGCAAGATTCAAGGTGTGGCGGCAAGCACCATCAGTGAAGCCGTAGAAATACATCTACTCTGCATGACCAAAACATGGTATAAACAGATGCAGACACTAAAATCAAAACCATATTGAAAATACTAAAAGCACACTGAAAGTCAAGCAATATATATATATACAAGATACTATCCAAGAAAGACCTAGGCATAGTACCTCTTTAGGTACAACCCATTGCAAGGTTTCCCTAAAGGGATTCCATCGTAGTCAACGAGCTTGTAGGCCCCTTTCTCTAAAACTTTAGAAATGACAAAAGGACCATACCACATGGACTCGAACTTTCCTTTCCCTAGTTTGTCATATCTCTGGTCGTAAGTCAAAACTAGGTCACCCTCATTAAAGGCACGAGGTTGGATGGATTTATCATACGATGCCTTGACGCATTTCTTATGTGCCTCATTAGCCAAGGCAACATCTGTTCGAGTTTCGTCAAGGTTATTTAAGTACAAAAATATTTCTTCCTCTGCAGAAGTGTCTGGGAGAAGTTCGATGACAAGTTGTAAAGATGGAATCTGACATTGAATCAGTAAGACAACTTCGAGTCCATAGATAAGCTGGAAAGGTGTGAAACCAGTAGCTATTTTCACCGAAGTCCTATAAGCCCAAAGAGCGGAGAAAATAATGTGGTGCCAGTTGTATTTATGATCTCCAACCATCCGACGAAGCATAGTTTTCAAAACTTTGTTAATGGCCTCTACCTGACCATTAGCTTGTGGACAATATGGTGTAGAGTTTTCATGGCAAAAACCTAGCTTGGCACTCAGTTCCTCCATCATTTGATTACGAAAATGTGATCCGTGATCAGTAACAATGGACCGCGGGACTCCAAATATAGCTATGATATGATTGAACAGGAAGAGAGCGGCAGTCTTACCATCTTCTGCATATGTAGGCATGGCCTTAGCCCATTTTGTAAAATAATCAACGACTACGATGATGTAACCATGCCCCCCTGGCTGAGGTAGGATTACAATGCATAAAATCAATCCCCCATTTGGAAAATGGGCCAACGACAATGATGGGGTGTAGTGGAGAAGGATGAGTGCGCTTTTTGGGATAAAAATGTTGACAAGGTGGGCATTTCTTAACAGCCTCGTGACAGTCTTTGAAGATGGAAGGCCAGAAATAGACAGCACGAAGGATTTTCTGGGCTGTAGCCATCCCATAAAAATGACCACCACATGCTCTAGAGTGGCAATCATTCAACAAATGTTCAGCCTCCTCATGAGTGAGACATCGCTGGAGAATAGAATCAATCCCACATCTATACAAGGTATCATTTAGGATGAGGTAGTATTTCGCGTGGTGAAGGATACAGCAGCGATCATCACGGGACAGATGTGGCTGAAATCGTTGTGTTTGGAGATAAATCAGGAAATCTCCATACCGTGGATCGGTAGTGCTGATCAGGAACAAGAATTCATCCGAAAATGAATCACTGGGCTCAGATTCCGTCGAAGCACAGGGAAGATCACACATGAGCTCGGAAAAGACCAAGGATTTATTTGATGCAGCTTTGGCAAATTCTAGATCAAACTCCTGTAGTATGACTATCCATTGGGAGTACTTGCCCTCGAGCACCTGACGGGTCAGGATGTAATACATAGGGTTCTGGTCTGCTAATATAGTGGTTGTGTGAAGCAAAATGTAGTGATGCAATTTTTGTACAGTAATGACCGTGGTCAATGCTAACTTCTCCACACGTGAATATCGGGTTTTAGAATCCATAAGATTCATACTCGCATAGTAAATCACGTGCTCCTGACCATTGGGATTTTCCTACACCAAAACCATAGCAATTGTAGTAGCAGAGGCAACAATATACAGGAGAAAGTCCTTTGAATAGTCTAGGGGGTGTATCATGGGTGAATGAGTCAGAGCATGTTTGAGATTATAAAAGGCACGTTGGGCTTGGTCATCCCAAAAGAACGGGGTGTCCTTTTTAAGGAGATGCATATAACCGTGCATTTTCTTTGCGAAATTGCATACGAAATGATGAAGAAAGTTTTCCTTCCCTTGCAAACTTTGGAGTTCAAGGAGATTAGTTGGGGCTGGTAGAGCTAAAATGGTGGCAATTTTCAAGGGGTCTATCCGGATGCCATCCTTAGAGACCACAAAGCCTAACAGACATCCTGTCTCAACGCAAAAAACACATTTATGCGTATTGAGCCGTATATTATAATGACGACATATTAGGAAAATGTCTCTAAGATGACCAAGGTGGTCCTCCCATCGCTGTGAATGAGCAGGGAGGTTGTCAAGGTACGGTTCAACAATATGTTTAATATCGTGAAATGCATAGGACATTGCATGCTGGAATGTGGCTCCAACATTTTTCAAGCCAAAAGGTAACTTCTTATATGCAAAGGTTGCCCATGGGCAAATGAATGTTGTCTTGTGCTGATCGGTGGGTAATATCTCAATCTGATTATAGCCAGAGAAGCCATCCATGAATGAAAAGATGACACTTCCGGCACAGTTGTCGATAATTTGATCGATGTGTAGAGTAGGAAAGTTGTCCTTGGGACAAGCTTTATTCAAATCCCTAAAGTTGATACAGATTCTAATGGTGCCCTGCTTTTTATTGACAGGGACAACGTTCGATACCCATTCTGTCAGGGGTATGGGATAAATAAACCCGACTTTGAGAAGTTTCTTTATTTCAGCTTTAATAGCTACGACCTTTTATGGATGGACTTGCCTTAGTTTTTTCCTGAAAGGTTTAGCCGTGGGATAGGTTTTAATCTCATGGATCACAATGGATGGTTCAATCCCCGACATTTCTTCATAGGACCAGGAAAAAATATCATGAAATTCTTAGAAAAGTGCCTTATATGCTTCAGATTCATCTGCCGAGCAGTTCTGCCCAACATGAACACGCTCAATGGTACCAGGCTTGGCTGATATGTCAATCGAATTCATCTGAGTAATGTTGCAAAGGTTTCCTTTAGAATCCATGTCTTGCAACAATATGGGACTTCGGGGTACGTTGACAATATCAGCAGGAAATAGAGATGCATAATCATGGTTAACCAAAGTGGTGTTGGGGAGGAACATGGATCTATGATGGTGATCCTCCCAAATGGACTCATCCGTACTCATGATCTCCATAATGGACTCATCAGAAGGAAAAGTCTCAGAGAGATAATCTAGAACAGGAAGAGATGGTTCTAACCAGTAATGTAAGTGGTAAGGATCCGAAGCCACTAGATGAAGGTCATCAGTGTGATCATCGGAAAGGGTTTGAATGGTGTCATACATTGATTTGTGTGGAATCAATGAGGTGGAATCAACAACTTGGTTGCCCTTAGGATCATGGTCAAATGACACAATCATATGGACTATCTCTATATCTATGTGTTATAGCGGATTTCACCACACTAGGTGAATCACACATTGTATGGCCTTCCCCTGTCCCGCTGTAGACTCATTAGCCCCTATGGACTACTTTTTGTCTTTTGATGTGTCGTTGATCATCCCTAAAAACATAAGAAAAGTGATATACGTGGCTTTTACCCCGATAACCGCGTACGTACGCGGATATGACCCCTATAGCCGCGTACATCAGGATGTGTGCATAATCCAAATCCTTTTGGAGTTTTCCTTGACTTGGATCCGACTCATATGACTCCTAGCCTTCCATATGCCTCGAGATCGCACGGATTCGACCTTTCAGTATCCCTTTGAAAAGCTATATAAGGAACCCCTTGAGACATTGAAAGCAGAAGAGAGAATTGAGAGTAACGAAACTATAGTCCATTGTTGCCAGAACTTATGCTTGAGTCTGCATCCCTTTGTCCCTTAGAGCACTATTGTGTTCTTCCCAAGCTTGCCTTTTGCTAGTGAGCTTGCTATCTGAGTGATGGAGGATTGAGGTGGTGGAGGCCCAAGTGGGGGATTCAGTTTCTCCGGTTCGCAGACGTGCCATCAGAGGTTGTATCTATCTTGTAATCTCTGATTTATATTAATAGAAATATCTTTTCCTGTCCAGTAATGTGTATTTGATTGAATGTTGTATCCATTGGAATATGTCAAATGCTTTTAAATTATTGATTATATATGTTAGAATAGATCTAACACCATGATATATAGTATGCTTGTATTGTTTATTTATTGTTGAGGAAGTATTATATCAATTCAAGCTGAAGATTGAAAAGCTCAACGGGGATCTACTTCAACCGTCCGGAATAAGGTACGAGGTTTGATCCTTTAGTTTTAGACATCTTATTTCTATTGCATATTGGGAAAGATTGATTTCTGGAGTCTAGCTGTCTGTTGTGGTACCCCAAGCCATAGGAATTTCTCTCTGTAACAGAATTGGCGACCATACTGGGGATGTCCCTTGTTTTTATTTGGGGTTTGCGGGCACAATGGTCTTGATATTATTGATTTGCTTTCTGTTTCTCTTAGTTTCTGTGTCGCATTTTATAGTATGTTTGTCCATTGACACTCCCATTTATTGGTTTGGCCTTGACCTGCTTTTTACCACTGCCTTCTCTGTATACGCGGATTTTTGGTTAAAAGTCACGTACATACGCGGATTTTTGGCCAAAAGTCGCGTACATACGCAGCTGTTCTTTATACAGTTGCGTACATCCTCCCTTTTGGTGAGTCTGATGTTGTGGGAAGTGTTGGGTGGGTTGTGAGTGTGGTTGGGTCTTCCTTGGGTCTAATGTTGTCTATTGGATGCTTCTTTTGTGACCAAAGACCGCCTTTTCATTGATTTTTCTTTGAAAGTAGTTTTAGTCATTTATCCTTTTTGTTTTTCCATTAGTGCATTACTCTTTTTTTGTCTTGGTGTCTTGCTGGGCTTGTATTTTATACTTGCTGCAGAGACTGAGAGTTTTAGATGACTTTTATTGCATTTTTCATTCTTTTATATTGANAGCGATATTGCCAGGATTGTATTCGTATCTGGGGGCTCTTTTGAGATTTTTGGGCTTTGCTACCCTGCCCATACGGTCAATCCCGCCTGCGACTGTCCGCCTGAGCTTTGATTATATTGAGGTGACCTTAGTGACCTTACCTAGGATATCGAGGGGGTACTTGTAGAGGTTATTTTGCATGTGTCCTGGCCAGGTATAGGTCGGACATCACATCCACTTTATGCGTTGAAGCTGAGGGCCACTATAATTGGTTAGGTACCTCCGCTTGTAGTGTATGGGAGTTTCGAGCCTCTCCTAGGTGAGACATACCTGCTGCATTCGGGAGCTCACATATCCTCCCCTTGGTTTGCTTGTATTTTGGCTGTAGATGTTCGTAGGAGTGTGCTCTTTGTGCGCTAGTTGGCCTTTGGGATCACGGTTACTTGAGTATATTTATGCTCTCTTGAGTTTGGGTCCTTTTATTTTTGGCATGCCTGGTATCCTATCACCCATCTTGGTTCTAGTACGGACCCTAGTGTCAGACTTGGGGGCATCACAGCCCCTTACCGTGATCATAGATTTGGGAATGGTCATATTCCATCCTCTACTCCATTTGTGGAGGATTTTTATTCCCTTCGCTTGGTCTTTACACCAGTGGTCACCCTTATGGGGGTGGTAGTGGATGCGTGAAAATTGGGTCTACACCTTAGTTTCCTTTTTATGTCCCATTGTTCATTGCATTATTTCCTTTGGGTGCTGTTGCCATGATCATTCCTCCTTATAGTTTGGATTCTTTATTGACTATCTTGGGTTGTTTTGGACTAATATGGTTGTCATATAGGGGCCAGTTTTGCACACTCTCTCTGAGGTTTCGACCCGTTCATGCCTGTCACAGGTATTATGTCTGAACTGGCATATAGGTTAGGATTTCACATCCGCTTGCACTTATGCATTGCCTTATGATCGTTCCATCTTAACTTTAGGTACGAACCCATTCCATGGTATCACGGAACCTTCATGTTGCTCTTAGAAGTGGTACTATGTGAATGGTAGAGCTTTCCTTTACATAGGTGCCCTAGTTAGCTCCCTTTTGCATTTTGGTACCCATGCTGTGAGTCCGCTCTTAGGTCTGGGAGTCCATTGTATAGTATTGCCATGACATTTCGCAAGAGCCTCATACTCCTCTTGATCTTATGCTGGCCTTTTTCCCTCCGGACTCCCCTTATGTCGAGTTGTGAATGCATTATCATGAGCTTTTCCTGCCTTATTGAGCTTTATGCTGGCTCCCCTGACATTGCGTTTCAGCCATATAGCCCGAGCTTGTCTCATGTCTAGCCATGCAGAGCCATTTTTATATCCTTCGCAGCTTGATCCCCTTTTGTACCGAGAGGGGATTTTCCCCCGAGTGTCGCTATCCTACACATGTATCCTTGCATTGAGCATAGGTATGTTCCACTGCTTGGAACTAGTTTTTTTGCCTAAATGACACTCGTCTCCTCCTAGTTTGTAACTATAAAGCTAGTTTATTCTTTTTTCAAGCTTTTCAAATAACTGAAAAAGTCCAAAAAAATCAAAAAACCAAAAAGACGGACAAGAAAAGATATTATCAAGGAGCCAAAAGTGTGTAAGAAACACGGTTGCCAAGGAGCCAAAATCCACAAACAAATGTTGTGGAAGTTCAATGTACCATTTCGCGACTGTACCGGTCAAAGTTCACTGAAAGAGTCATAACTGAACTGAATCATCCATGAGGAAGTTTGAAGAACACCGCAGATGGAATGTCATGACATGGTTTTTCGGATCGTCTCCTTGCTTCCCATCGAACTTTGGAATGTCCGATGGTAACTTTATCGGAATGGGATGCCACAAGGGATTGTGTCGAATGGGGTCATTAATCAACTTGGACAAGTCAGGAAATTCCAAAGTTGCTAGGAAAGGTAACTGATGGTTAGGTTCCACATACTGGTAATATTGATATGACATATATGTAGTGGTAGGACCATAAGTAGACTGATAGACAGGTTGTTGCGAGGAAGAACTACCGGGAAATTCGCCCATGGGGGGTTGATTTCTGGGATCAGGACCGTTAGGGCCACCAGGGCCTCCGGGACCACCAGGAACACCAGGAGGTGGATCAGCACACCCTCTGGGGTAGGAGGTAAACCCCTAGAGCCACTGGAAGAACTAGGGGGAGGGCCATTAGAAGGAGAACCACCAAGCCCTCCAGGACCACCAGGACCATTAGGACCGTAAGGAGGGAAGCCACTAGGCCCCCCAGGACCATTATTCCCCCCAGGAGGAGGACCTCCATGAGGCGGTCCTTTGGAACCTCCCGTAGTATGAATAGGTATCCCCCCCATAGTTGGAATGTAAGACCAGTTAGGCTGCCCCCATGGCGTAAAAGTACTACTAGGGTATGGAATTCCTGTGTACGACATTCCTATACAGTTGGGTGGATAATTAATATTTCCTATAGGTGCAGTATAACCATAACCTCTAGAGGTTTTAAGTGGTTGCAGGTTGTGCCCCCAAGGGATGACCTAAATTGGATGGGGGATTAACCATAATAGTGTGGGTGGGAGGGACATAAACTATAGATTGTTCTATATTAGAGGTCTGTCCTTGACTAGGTACAATTTTGGTGCCAAATAACATAGGTCATGCCGGGGGTTTCCCCTCGACACTAGAAGTGGATGACGGAACATGAATTGAAGGTTGAGCCCCAGGTGTAGAAGACCTGGGAGGATTGGGAACATACATAATATAGGAGGTGGTGGGGTTGGAAGTTTGACCCGGATTGTGTGGAGTCACTATGCGATCTATAATCGGTTCAATGGGTCTATTGTGCTCCTACCCAACAACCTTTAAAAAACAAATTTCATCAAACAAAATTTTATTTTGTTTTGATGAAATGTTTGAATTTCTTATTTCAAATCTAAAGAATTGGAAGCTACTGAAACAATCACATTCTGGAAGCTACTGAAACAATGAAATTCCATGTTGTTTACAACCTTGGTGAATTATGGTTAGTTGACATAAATCACTACATTGAAATCATTATCTTCAATAGGTTTATCTTTTGAAATCAAGGGATAAGTTTTGTGTTTTTATGCCTCTCACCATAAGTCCTCATTTGAATATTTGGAAATTGATATGTTTTATTGGTTAATTGTAAATTGGACAAGGTCCTATGGACATCAAAGGGTAAATAGTTTGTGCAGGGCTGCCTTATCCTAAGTTCATCCTTTAAACTCCGAATCATCCTTGATCTTACCATAAGTGCCCAATTTCGATCTTTATAATATGCTCCATATCATGACTTATATTCTTGCATGAAAAGGTTTGGGATTGGATTGATGGTTTAAGAAATGTCGTATGCTCGCCACCTTAGAAAATTGAAGTCATCATAGGGTAAGGTTGATATATTAAACGCTCAAGGTTCATCCCCTATGGTTGTTTTGACTCGCGTTGCCATTTGATCCATTTGATTACAGATGGATACGGTATCATTACAATCGTACACGACCCTGTAAACGATATTCAATTTCCAGTATGTGCTCAGCATCGTGGCTACATGATCGTTGAACACCTATGATTCATTTAAGGTGTGGTTGTATGTCGATTGCGTCGGATAAATTATGCCAAAACGAGTCTAGTCTGGAGTCTTTGCCGTCATTTCTTTTATCACTTGATTACCGCTCTGCATGGTCATTCTCCCTCCCCCATACCGAGTTTATAGGGGTCTTGTCTGGATTTGGTCATGGCGCATTTTGTTTATCAGAGAGTTGGGTTTCATTGATTGTATATTCTGTTTGGTCTTCACCCTGAATGCTTACTCTCTAGCATTCTGTCTTATTGCAAACTGTGGTATCCCTTCTGTGTGCGACTGCATGCATTTGCGCTCGCAGCTATGGCTCCGGTGGTTAGAGTTGAACCTAGTGACATGAAACTCTTTGATGGAAACCCTGAGCTCTGAGCCAAGGTTGAAGTAGTTGGTTGGTTGTCGTTCATTCGCAAGTTTACGGACTCAAACCCTGAGGTAACCAGGCTATTTGATTTGTCGCTGTCCAATGCTAGGGTTAAAATTGTTGACCTCCATTTCAGAGTGGATGAGCATTCGGTTGCTCTGGCTACGGGTTTGCCGATGACAGGTGAATGTTGGTTCAAGTACAAGCAGATGGAGGTCACAGAATGGAGACAGATGCTGAAGAATCCTTTCCAGGAAGTGTCCTTTAGAACTGGTGTATTGCGGAAATTTTTCAAGAAAGAATGGCGACCGATTCTAGACGTTATCCACCGGTACGTGACCTGTGAGGGTCATTTATCCTCTGCTTATGTCTATCACCTTCGATTACTGGCTGTTTTCCTCGGTTTTCCTGTTAATTTGCCTTATTATTTGGTTCAGAGTTTGACCAAGATGTCTTCGGCCATTAAAAAGGGGCCGAAGAACATTGTTCGTAGTCTGTTTCATCATGGCCTGGTTAGAATATTGGTAGAAAGTGAGTTGTTTAAGCAAAATCGGTCATGGGATGATTTTCTCGAAACGCATGGTTTCTTGGCATTTTGCCACTATTAGTTCGATTGCCCTGAAGAATGTGTTAGGCATCAAGATCTGTGTCAAGCTCTGGCTTCACCTGTGCACAAGCATGTCTCAAACCCTGAAGAGAGTGTAAGCCCCAGCGTTCGCGGTGATCCTGATCCCACTCCTGTATGTAGTCTTGGTACTCCTATGCCTTCAAAGCGTAGGAGGAAGTCTTTAAATATATCCCCTCTGAAGCCAAAGCGTTATGACAATACCTTCGAACAGAAGGGCAAAAGGCCGAATGGTAAGGTCACTGGCAGGTTCACTAGGAGTATGTTAGCCAAGGTTAGTGCTGTTAAGCCTTCCATGAGCAACAATAAAGACATTGAAACAGTTGTGCTAGATGACGAAGAAGAGAACCCTCTCCCGCCTAATGATGGATTTGATTTTGACCATGATCCTGTCATAAACCATACAGATAGCAGCCCCCATGTGTCTGATAAGAATCTTCAGGTTGACCCTGTGGTCGATCCTCCAGTTAAGGACAAGTCTGTAGAAGTGAATTTACCAGGTTTCTATCGAATTGGGGAAATGGTTCACCTGTTATTTGTAAACTGTTTGTTGGATAAAATACATAGGATGGATGAAGAAATAACAGGAATGGTAGCACATCGTGATGCTGTGGAAGTCGAGAATGCTAAGATAAAAGATAAATCTGATTCTGATGATAAGTGTCTACTGCGTCCGAAGAAGCATAAAAACAGGTTGATTCGGAGAGTACTGAAATTGCAAAACGAGAATCATAAGAGTGAGGAAAAAGTGTGTGAGCTCAATGCTCAGGTTACTTTAATGCAATTCAAAGGTCATTCATAGAATCCAGCGAATGGTGTGAATATACAGGTGTTTAATGCTCCTGTTAAATTGTAATATTTCGGGCATACTCACTATTGTATATATGTTAAGAAGTTTTCAGGTTTGAAGTTTATAATCAAGTGATAATCAAGTTATTTTGTTACAGGTATTGGTTGGATTTGATTGATGTATTATGTAGTTTATTTTATTTTTCTATTGTGTATGTGTTAATTATTTCTCTTTAATGTGCAGTGCCGCAGGTTATATGGTTGATGCGTTTTTCTTAGATCGCTCATTTTGAGGATGATCCTTGGGGAATCGTGGACAAATCGGTTGGCTTTGTTTTTTTTTTTTAGGTGTCACTAAATCGTTAGTGCCTTTATCATTTTGTGATTTCATGCCATAAATCGAATCTTTCCAATTTCAAGACATTATAACGCATATAGAAAAATGAGAGTTTCACTTGTCATTTTTAATTGAAATTGGTTAAGATTTCGATTTTGTAGTTTCCAGTTTTATAGAACTATCTCCATGTGAGATGGCATGTATTTAAATGAGAATTGGGATTACTGTAAGGGGGGTCAATAGTTGGGAAAAGGGCAAGACAAGATCACTGTAATCATTTCCTGTAACCTAAGACAATTTTTTGTTACAAGTTGTAGCAGATTTTGACTGGTGATATCTATATATATATTTACAGTATTTATGCTATGCAAGTGTATTGATGATATCGTTTGATCTTGTCACTTTTTTCTGCAGTATTTATGTTTTTTCATTATTTCTTTAATGGATTATGCAAATACATCATGTTTAACTGTCGACTTGTGCTGGGTTTAATTTGCTAATATATGACATATAATAAATTATGGTGTTGTCATCACAATATATGTGACATGTTTGTGCACTGTGTTATCTTGTTTAAATTTATGAATTTCTTCTGAATATTTCAAGATTACTTGCACAGTAGCATTATTCGCAAGTTGATTTCAGGGTTAGTTTCTCTTTGCTCCTGATCAGGATAGGGTATTATAATAGGTTAATTGTAGTTCTCTTCATTTATTTTACAGAAAAACCCATATTGGATCAAATCTAACATCCATATTTTGATAAGTTATTATTTTAATCCTGTTATTGATGTACATGTGTTTATACTGTAACTTATGTAAATTCATTGAAGCTGTTAATATTTCTTTAATTATTTATTCTTGTATTCATAGATTAATTGTTTTATTAGGTTAATTCTAGTCGTTATTTGTGCAATATATTAAACTAACTCATTAAATATCTTTAACAGTTTGTTGTGTATATTCATAGGTATAATATAGATTTAGTTAACAAACAGTGGCTTTAGTTTTTCTTTTAAGTCTTTTTCTTGTAGCTGGGAGTAGTTTAGGGAAGGCAACAGGGCCTTAAACCCGTCGGGGGCAGCTGCCCAACGACTGAGAGAATATTTAAAAACTTTCGGATCGGGTTGCCTCTCGGTTGACAATTGTGCCAATCTAGGCCCGTCAACAATGGCGCTAGAAGGAGGGCCAGCTTAAGCAAATGGCTGATGAAAACAATCCTGTTCACAAAATTAATCAGCCCTCTACCCCTCAAATACAGTCTTCATCTCAATCACAAACATTCCAGTCATTAGATGAGACTCCGTTGAATGATACTGTTCGAAATCTCATTCATCAGTTCAATGCTAGCGGTGGCCATGCACCTAAAGAACTTGATCAGTTTGAATAGGCCATCAATGAATCACGCAGGATTTTAACAAGAGCCTATTCAAATCTTACTGGAATCCAATCTACCGAAATTCCTCTTCCACAGATCACATGTTCGCGCACTCACCATATTGAGTCTGCACCTGAAGAACAAGATCAACCTTTAGGTGTCCTCCCTAACTATAAATTACAACAGTCTCCAATAGGCACCAATCAACCGTCATCTTCTTTAGGACCACCTGCTACAGGAGGGTCTGGTCGACCACCATCACCGCCTCACTCACCTCCTCATGTTTCCCAAACTCCACCTTCACCACCTCCATCACCAAGGAACATGGCAGGTGTAAACCCAAACCCCAATGCCAATATGCCATGGTTAGCTCAGGATGCGGTTGTTGTTCCAGGTGATCAACATCCTTTTCCAAAGCATCCTGAGAAATTGTTACCCAAGTTCAATCCCGAGCTGAAAGAGCCTGCAGAAGATCATGTGAAAAAATTCATGCTAGCAGTTCGGATTCTGGATGTTGAACATGAAGATGTAGTATGTCGACTTTTCCCTTACATGTTTGAGGGCAAAGCCTCGACTTGGTATTTTTCACTTACTGCTGGTTCTATTACGAACTGGAACGAATTCGAGTTGTCTTTCATGAACAAGTTTGGAGACGATAAGACTCTAGCTGTGTTGGTGTTAGAATTGTCTAGGATCCGTATGGAAGCCAAAGAGAAGGTTAAATATTTTAACCAGTGGTTCTTGACTCTTAGAAACAGAATCCCTGCCACCTCAAGGCCGGCTGAGGATGTCACTATTGAATTTTATACTTCAGCCCTACCCGTGTCTATGGTCATGTTTGTCAGGAGAGCTGCTAAGCCTACTCTCACTGAAACTTTTGATGAAGCCATTAAGGTCGAGAAAGACATGTCCACTATTAAGACAAACCCTGGAGTAGACACTAATTCTGCATGTTCTTCTCGCAAAAAGGCTGAGAGTCCTTCCAAAACCACAAATCCTAAGAAGAAGGGTCAAGATGCACTAGACTTGGACAGTCTTCAAAGAGTCATAAAGAAACTATCCAACGAAATCATAGATTTGAAGAAAGGTACTTCTGAAAGTAATCCAAATAATGAACCACCTAGACAGCCTTTTAGAAGACCATTTCAAAATACAGTTGCTAAACAGATTCCAGCATCTGAGGCTAATAATGTTGATGAAATTAATAGTTTCCTAAAACTATTAGTCTCAGGCCTAGAAACATCAGCTGAAAATGAAACCCAATCTTCAGGCCAGAATTCTGAAGATACCCAAGGCACTGATAACAACACTGATGATAAACCTCCTCAAGTTATTAGTCACTTCTGGGATACCACGGAAGTGACTGATGATGAAGATGTGGCTTTTGTAAATGTCAATTAGCATCAATATAACACTAGAAGTAAGAAGGATCAGCCCTCAGGGGAACCTTCTACAAAGTCTACATATGACAGTTCAACTGTCAAAACAAAAAGCCAACCTTCCAACACTAAGTCTACACAATCTCTTGATCTGGAATATGACTTGGTTGAGGATTTGAAGAAAATTAGAGCCAACATTTCTATCTATGAACTCCTCAAATTGCCTGTGATTCAAGATAAGATGATGCAAGGGGTTTCTTTAGTTAAAAATGGCAAAACTTCCTCCACTCAAAACAGTTCTGCTAACACTAAAGACAACACAACAAAATCTTCAGTCAATGCCTCGTCCATAGGTAAGAAATCAGATTCCTCAACTCCTCCTTTTCTGCTTACATTTGAAATCTGCAATCGTAAAGTACATAATTGTATGATAGACTCAAGGTCTTCTAAAAATGTTATGCCATATTCGGTATGCAAAAAAATTAATGCAGTCCCCGTGCCATGTGATACAAGCATTGTGCAACTTGACTGATCTAATGTAAAGGTAATATGAAAGTTGAACGAAGTCTTGATTAGATTAGCCTCTAACCCTTAGGTTCATTTCATCATTGATATAATTGTTGCAGATATCCCTGAGGCATATGACTTATTCCTCAGCAGAGATTGGTCTGAAAAACTGAAAGGATATTTTGCGACAGACTGGTCACACTTATGGATACCTCATAATGGTCGTCCAAACAAAATCAGAATTGATCGAGAACGTTATATGAAGCACATGATCACCGAATTGGATGACTCAAATGAACCAGTGCTATTTACTGATACCATAATGGGAAATTACATGATTGACTCTTTCTTTGGAAACCTTAAGGCTGAGACATCATCAGTCCAAGATTCGGAACAACAATCTGAAGTTTTCCATTTTACACAAGTTTCAGACGAAATTCTAGTTCCAAACACTGCACATTTGGACCTGAATGATGGCCTTTGGTCTCTATACTTTGACGGGTCTAAGTCAAAGGAAGGAGCCGGGTTCAGTTTCCTGTTAATATATCCTCAAGGAAAAAGGTACTTTGTTGCTTGCAGGTTGGAATTTGAATGCACCAATAATATTGCTGAATATGAAGCCCTTATTCAAGGGCTGAAAAAGGCAATTGATCTAGGAGCTAAAGCTTTGGTAGTGTTAGGAGATTCTGAAATTATCGTTAGACAGGTACGTAACACTATACATTGCATTGCTAGACATCTCAGAAATTACCAGACAGAGGTGTGGAATTTATTATTATCATTTGAAGCTTTTAATATAAATACTATCCCTCATTATTTGAATCAGGAAGCAGACCTCCTAGCAAATGTTGCTTCAAGGTTAATTCCATCTGAAGGGATGCTTGCTGATTCTTTTTCTGTTGATCTGCTTTTCAGGCCTTCCATACCTGACAATGTTGTCAACTGGAGAGTCTTCGACCATGATTAGCAGTTGATCGAATTTTTGACCATGAAGGATACTTTCAAAGATGCAGTCATCGATGAAATGAATCATGATGAAGATCTGTACAACTTTGCGGTAATTCATAAACCTTGGTCAATTGAAGAGTCTCTTGATCAGGTCAGTACTCTTCCTAGACCTGTTATTAAACTTGATAAATTTTATGATTTGGAGGACAAATTTAAGGGTGTAAGGAACTGTAAAACCAACAGCTCCACTATGCAATCTGAAGTCATAAATTTGGGCTCTGAACACAGTCCTCAATGTGTAAATCTGGGCAGTACATGTACTCCCCAGGAAAAAACAGCCTTCATACGACTCTTTAATGAGTTTAAGGACATTTTTTCTTAAACATATGATGACCTCAAGACATTTGACCCAAACATCATGCAACATGTCATCCCCATGAAAGAACAGGCTAAACCATTCCAGCAGAAATTGAGAAAAATGCACCCTAGCCTAGAACCGGCTGTTAAGAAAGAGCTTAACAAAATCCTCGCTGCTAGAATAATTTTTCCAGTGCGGCATGCGCAGTGGGTCGCAAATCTCGTCCCTATTAGAAAGAAAAATGGTGATATTAGGTTGTGCGTTGATTTCCGAAATCTTAACAAGGTTTCGAAAAAAGACAATTATCCCGTTCCACCTATGGAAAAGGTATTACAACAGGTCTCTGGATCTGAAATGTTCTCACTTTTAGATGGCTTTTCAGGATACAATCAAGTACTAGTATCCAAAACGGATCAGTTGAAAATGACCTTTAGAACCCCTTGGGGAACTTATGCCTATAGAAAAATGTCGTTTGGCTTAATTAATGCTGGGGCAACGTTTCAAAGGGTAGTGGATATCGCGTTCAGAGGCTTAATCGGCCAATTTGTCGTCATTTACCTTGATGATATAACTGTCTTTTCAAAAAATAGGGCTGATCACCCAACACATCTTAGGAGGGTTTTTGAACGTTGCAGGAAGTATGGAATCTCCCTGAATCCCAAGAAATCCATCTTTGCAGTCACTGAAGGTAAGTTATTGGGTTTTGTAGTTTCAAAACAAGGTATCAATATTGACCCTCAACGTACACAGGCTATAGCACAGATTTCTATGCCTCATTCAAAGAAAACTATGCAATCTTTTCTAGGGAAGATAAATTTTGTTTCCAAGTTTATTCCTGGTTTCACTAAAATTGTCAGACCACTTCAGAAAATGATTAAGAAAGATGCTGATTTCAAATGGTCTATTGAAGAAAAGCAATCTTTTCATGATATACTAAAAGCTATTGCTGAAGCTCCTACCTTAATAAGCCCGGACTTCTCTAGACCATTTATTTTGTATACGTTTGCTTCTGACTCTTCATATGCTGCTGTTTTAACACAGAAAAAATCAGGAAAACAATGAAGCTCCCATTGCTTTTACGAGTTCCGGTTTGAACGGCGCAGAGCTCAATTATCCAGAAGTAGACAAACAAGCATTTGCTGTTTTTAAGTCAGTAAAACATTTTAGGCCTTATCTGCTGAAGTCACACACCAAGGTTATTGTGCCATATTCTGCAGTCAGAAATATTTTGATGCAAAAGGACCTGGGTGAAAAGCGAGCCCATTGGGTTACAGCACTTCAGGAGTATGACCTGGAAATCAAGCCTTTAAAGATTGTCAGAGGACAGGGACTTTGCAAGTTGGCAGCTGAATCTTCAGATGTCTCTGAATCTGATCTGCACTTCATCGATGAACATTTTCTGTTCGAAGGTTTTGCCAATCTCAGCCCCCTCTGATTCCTGGTATCATGACATTAATTTTTTTTTGATGCATGGAAATGCTCCTGAACATTTAGATTCACGTAGCAAAAGGGATTTGAGACTAAAATCTGCCCCTTATCGGCTGATTGATAATATTCTGTTCAAAAATAATTTTGAAGGAGTTCTCCTTCGTTGCTTAGAAAGGAATGAAGTTGATAGTGTGCTGCCTCAATTACATGTAGGGCCAGCTGGGGGACATTTCGGCAGAGAAACCACTGTACATAAAATACTCAAAGCCAGATATTATTGGCCTACTTTGTTTAAGGATGCATATGCCTTTGCTAGGAAATGTAAGGAGTGTCAGAAAGCAGGCAACAGACTTAAGAAAGCAGCGTTACCCCTCCAACCTGTTATTATTGAAGTCCCATTTCAACAATGGGGCCTGGACATTGTTGGTCCAATTACACCAGCTTCCTCATAGCAGCACAAATACATTCTGACAGCCACCGATTACTTCACTAGATGGGTTGAAGCCATCCCTTTGCGAGTGGTTAATTCAGAACATGTGATATCTTTCCTTGACTCCTTTATTGTCACCAGGTTTGGTGTTATGGAATCTTTGATTTTTGACAATGCAACCTATTTTTATTCTGTAAAATTAATAGAATATGCATTGGAAAAAGGCATAAAGTTAAAATATTCAGCTAATTATTATCCTCAGGGTAACATATTAGCTGAATCTTCCAATAAAAATTTAATCAAAATTCTGAAACGCACAGTGGTTAATCATCATATAAATTGGCACAATGCTTTACCAAATGCCTTGTGGGCTGACAGGGTGACTCCCAAGGCTGCCATAGGTAACTCTCCCTTTTTCTTGGTATACGGTAAAGAAGCTATCCTGCCTCCTCATCTATTTTTACCCTCTTTACAGCTTTCCCAATCAGTGCAAGAAACAACATGTTCTGCTATGGAACATAGAATTAATACCTTGCTTAAGCTGGAAGAGGAAAGAGAGTTAGCCAGAAAGAAGTTTGACCAACACCAGAAGACAGTGAAACGCTGGTTCGATCACCGCAAATCAGCCAGTAGGAATCTGGAAGTAGGTGACCTAGTGCTGAAATGGGACAAAGAGCACGAAGACAGAGGAAAACATACTAAGTTCCAATGCCTGTGGCTGGGACCGTTTATCATTGTAGAAAAACTTGGTCCTAGCACATTTAGGTTGCAGACGTTGGAGGGAGATATCGAGAGCCTTCCAGTAAATGGTCATCTGATAAAAAAATATTTTTGCTGATCCTTATTAAGGGATTATCCTATATATACCTTGTGTGGTTTTCTCGGTTTGTGGAATTTTCTTTTGGAGTGTTTATTTTTTTTATGTGTGTTTGTTTTGAATTCTTCTCATATCTGTTTGCTGTTTTATTTTCGTAATGTCTAAAAATGATCAATTGGTTAAACTTCAAACTGATGACTTTTCATCAAATCCTGTAATTGACTTGCAAATCATGCATCATGGTCTACTATTCTGAATATTGCCATGCTGTTTAACGTACTGAATAGTGAACGGTTTTTTCATCTTTCTAGACTTTACCAGAAATTTTTTTAAACATGTAAATATAAATTAGTAAGATGAGTTTCTGCAAATATTTTTCCAAAAGGATTAAGGCAATATTTGTCAAGGTTATCTATTTAAGTCTTTTACGCCACTCCCTCTAGTGAAGAGAATTAGATTTGCCTCCCTATCTGCTAAGATAATCTCATTGGAGATTAAACATAACTACAATCTGGCCATGGTTGGATTCGAATGTTTCTCTAAAATAATCTGAAGGACAGAGGGTCTCATAATGAGCCAGTCTGTTCAGGATCATAGGTTTGCATTCAGTAACATTGTCGTTTCTGGTCACCAAGCCTAGACAATGGCCCTTGGAAAAAACCACCCAGGGATAAAAGGTCTCATCACGAGCCGGTTTATTTACTATAATGCAGATTGGTGACTGAAATGGTTACTGTTTGGTTACCAAGCTAGAACCATGGTCTTCAGAGAAAGAAGAGAAAGAAAGAAAAAAAAACAGTTCAACCTAACCAGAATTGTATATCTATAACTGGCAGATGGGATACTGGCATTCTTTGGGCTTAGAAGCAACCCTATCGAGGCTATGGATGCCTGCTGGCAACAGGGCCATGCTTGTGGTATTGAGATTTCATGTTTTAAAATCAAGCCACTTACTGTTTTACTTCCTTTGGACTTATTTTTGTGAGAGACTTGATCTTTATCAAATTAATAATTTAAGGTGTAAATTTCTGGTGATCTTTAGAAAGATGAAATTCCTGAATATGTTTAAAAGGTTTAAATATTGATGTCTGTATAATGGCATATATGATGGATCTAATTATTTGATTGCATGATTTCAGGTTGACAAATCAGAGATAACTGTTTCTCCTAGTCAGTTGCCATCTGTTGTGCTCCTACCCAACAACCTTTAAAAAACAAATTTCTTCAAACAAAATTTTATTTTGTTTTGGTGAAATGTTTGAATTTCTTATTTCGAATCTAAAGAATTGGAAGCTACTGAAACAATCACATTCTGGAAGCTATTGAAACAATGAAATTCCATGTTTTTTACAACCTTGGTGAACTATGGTTAGTTGACATAAATCGCTACATTGAAATCATTATCTTCAATAGGTTTATCTTTTGAAATCAAGGGATAAGTTTTGTGTTTTTATGCCTCTCACCATAAGTCCTCATTTGAATATTTGGAAATTGATATGTTTTATTGGTTAATTGTAAATTGGACAAGGTCTTATGGACATCGAAGGGTAAATAGTTTGTGCAGGGCTGCCTTATCCTATGTTCATCCTTTAAAATCCGAATCATCCTTGATCTTACCATAAGTGCCCAATTTCAATCTTTATAATATGCTCCATATCATGACTTATATTCTTGCATGAAAAGGTTTGGGATTGGATTGATGGTTTATGAAATGTCGTATGCTCGCCACCTTCGAAAATTGAAGTCATCATAGGGTAAGGTTGATATATTAAACGCTCAAGGTTCATCCCCTATGGTTGTTTTGACTCGCGTCGCCATTTGATCCATTTGATTACAGATGGATACGGTATCATTACACTCGTACACGACCCTGTAAACGATATTCAATTGCCAGTACGTGCTCAGCATCGTGGCTACATGATCGTTGAACACCTGTGATTCATTTAAGGTGTGGTTGTATGTCGATTGCGTCAGATAAATTATGCCAAAACGAGTCTAGTCTGGAGTCTTTGCCGTCATTTATTTTATCACTTGATTACCGCTCTGCGTGATCATTCTCCCTCCCCCATGCCGAGTTTACAGGGGACTTGTCTGGATTTGGTCATGGCGCATTTTGTTTATCAGAGAGTTGGGTTTCATTGCTTGTATTTTCTGTTTGGTCTTCACCCCGAATGCTCGCTCTCTAGCATTCTGTCTTATTGCAAACTGTGGTGTCCCTTCTGTGTGCGACTGCGTGCATTTGCGCTCGCAGCTATGGCTCTAATGGTTAGAGTTGAACCTAGTGACATGAAACTCTTTGATGGAAACCCTGAGCTCTTAGCCAAGGTTGAAGCAGTTGGCTGGTTGTCGTTCATTCGCAAGTTTACGGACTCAAACCCTGAGGTAACTAGGATATTTGATTTGTCGCTATCCAATGCTAGGGTTAAAATTGCTGACCTCCATTTCAGAGTGGATGAGCATTCAGTTGCTCTGGCTACGGGTTTGCCATTGACAGGTTAACGTTGGTTCAAGTACAAGCAGATGGAGGTCACGGAATGGAGACAGATGCTGAAGAATCCTTGCCAGGAAGTGTCCTTTAGAACTGGTGTATCGCGGAAATTTTTCAAGAAAGAATGGTGACCGATTCTAGACGTTATCCACCGGTACGTGACCTGTGAGGGTCGTTTATCCTCTGCTCATGTCTATCACCTTCGATTACTGGCTGTTTTCCTTGGTTTTCCTATTAATTTGCCTTATTATTTGGTTCAGAGTTTGACCAATATGTCTTCGACCATTAAAAAGGGGCCGAAGAACATCGGTCGTAGTCTGTTTCATCATGGCCTGGTTAGGATATTGGTAGAAAGTGAGTTGTTTAAGAAAAATCGGTGTTACGGAGAGAAATTCCTATGGCTTGGGGTACCACAACAGACAGCTAGACTCCAGAAATCAATCTTCTCCAATATGCAGTAGAAATAAACAATCTAACACTCAAGGATCGAACCTCGTACCTTATTCCGGACGGTTGAAGTAGATCCCCGTTGAGCTTTCCAAACTTCAGCTTGAATTGTTATAACACGTCCTCAACAACAA
>LPNX010671512.1:7389-34849 GCA_001517045.1 Pseudotsuga menziesii
CGCCATCATCATCATCACCTTCATCATCATCATCATCATTCATCATCACCATCAACATCGTGAACATCATCATCATCATCCTCATCATCATCACCATCAACATCAACAACATCATCCTCATCATCAACATCATGAACATCATGAACATCATCATCATCATCCCCACCATCCTCATCATGAACATCATCATCATCATCCTCATCATCATCATCATCCCCACCATCCTCATCATCATCACCTTCATCATCGTCATCATCATCATCATCATCATCACCGTCAACATCATAAGCATCACCATCCTCATCCTCATCCTCATCATCATCATCATTCATCATCATCGTCATCATCACCTTCATCATCACCTTCATCATGAACATCCTCATCATCCTCACTGCCATCAACATCATCCTCATCATCATCATCATCCTCATCCTCATCATCATCATCACCGTCAACATCATGAACATCATCATCATCATCATCATCCTCATCCTCATCCTCATCCTCATCCTCATCATCATCATCATCATCATCATCATCACCTTCATCATTGTCATCATCATCATCATCATCATCATCATCCTCATCATCATCCTCACCATCACCATCGACATCATCATCACCATGAACATCACCTTCATCATCCTCATCCTCATCACCATCACCATCATCATTCATCACCATCAACATCACGAACATCATCATCACCTTCCTCATCATCGTCCTCATCCTCATCATCATCATCACCTTGTACACCATCATCATCATCATCAACATGATCATCATCATCACCATCAACATCGTCATCCTCATCATCATCACCATCAACATCATGAATATCATCATCATCATCATCCTCACCATCACCATCGACATCATCATCCTCCTCCTCCTCATCATCACCATCAATGTCATGAAAATCATCATCATCATCATCACCATCAACATCATGAACATCATCATCATCCTCACCATGAACATCATCATCATCATCCTCATCATCATCCTCACCATCATCATTCATCATCACCATCAACATCGTGAACATCATCAACATCATGAACATCCTCATCATCCCCATCACGAACATCATGAACATCCTCATCATCCTCATCGCCATCAACATCATCCTCATCATCATCATCCTCCTCCTCCTCCTCCTCCTCCTCCTCATCATCATCACCGTCAACATCATGAACATCCTCATCCTCATCCTCATCCTGGTGTATGTACCACACCAGGGACAGATGTCCCATCCTCACCCATATGTTGAACCATAGTGCTATGGCGAACAACGGCCTGTGCCAAACTCAAAAATGCATCACGTGTCTGTGGAATCACATGATGTAGAGGTGGGTCATCTGGCCCAGGCAACTGCCTGCGAGGTGCAGGGATAGGGAGATCAGCGTCTCGAAGCCTGGCAGTGGGTCGGTTTTGGGGCATCCCCCCACCGATCCCCTAAAACTCCAACATATCAAAATAGTTTACGTGTTTTCCCAACACGAACTCTGCATACATTTTCCGAAGGAAGTACAACGAGATTTCCCTGTTGTTGTGCGGTGGCCTATCAAAAACCATATACCATATGTCCATCCAGTTATCAACAAATGGTTGATATGTGCACCACTCAATAGAGATATGTGGCTTGTTTGAATTTGGGATTTTCCCCGTGCGAGGGTCCCTAAACAATGAAAATATATCCTCCTTCGTGATTTTCAACTTTTTTACCGCATTGTAGCTAAGCCCATCAGCATACTCACGTCTCTTTCTTCCTCTATATGAAGCCATATCATATATTACATTGTTTGACATTGTGATGGTCTCAACAATTGCATCCAAAGTGGATGCAAGGGAACATCGGATTCTGTCACCACCACTAAAAGCACTACTCAAGGCTCTCAACTGGGCAAGCTCTCTCAATATTTCCGCATTCGGGTCCATAGCCGCAACTGCAATAAAAAAATCAATAAGAAAAAAATTAGAAACGTATACATGGTATATAATGACATCTCTTCAAAATTCAAAATGTAAATGCATCTAAATCCAATTATCTTCAGAACATCCAACCATCACATAGACCTATATAATAGTAAATAAAATGTCACCACATAACTAATTCAAAAGCATAAGCTAGATAACAAGAATTTGCGAAACCCCATCAAAATAAACTGTGTTTAACATGCCTAAATGCAATAAGTGGGTTGCTACCAACAAGTATATATGGTGAATACACATCTAGTAAAGGTTGTTTTAAATATCTATGGTTGATGACATAGTAGTTCTCCTAGTTGGCACCAAAATCAGTAATATCAAAGGAAATGTTGGCATTTGAATGGAGTACAAAAATAGGGTTGATTCTAGTTGCATGCCTCATAGGGTTATAAGTTATGTAATTGAGAGAACCTAGAATGGATGAAGACTAGATATCAATGAGATAATGACTCCTCAAAAATTACTAACGATGGAACATAGGGTGGATAAAATATCCATGTTATGTGGTTGTCATGCCATGACTGGGTAATGTGGTTACTCAACTATGTGCTTTTTCAACTAGTTAGTGGATTGGATATAGGAGATTATTGCTTCCAATTTACATTAACCAGTCATGGCATGAAATTAATTATATTGTTGAATACATTTCAAACAATACCTTCCACGTTATATGTTATGGAACTCTACAGCTTACTCAGTGGTTCAATGGTTCTTTATCAACTGTATATCTCTATATATATACTCCATGACTTATCTCGAACGTACATCCATGACTTATCTCAATGGTTCAATGGTTCTTTATGAACTGTACATCTCTCTCTCTATATACTCTTCAACCAAATAGCTTAGCATGCTGCATTTGTTTAGAGATGATTTTGACTCTCAAATCTAACAATTGAAAATGCAATTTTCATACATTTGCAATTTCATTATTTTAAAATTGTAATTCAATACATGGCCTAAAATGAATCTAAACAAACAAATTGTAATTTAAAGAAAAAATAGAGGAGATTCCAGAACTGTTTTTAAAAAATAAAAAGTTTGTTAGTTTGTACCAAACACATAAAGAAACCTAGGGAAAATGGTAATTTTGTTATAAAATGAAGAGAAGGTATAGGAATCAACCAATGGTGGGTGTGAAATATCCTCCCTTCCACTTGAATCAGCTCCAAATGCTCCAATGCCTGTCGAAATCTCGCTCCAAACGCTGCGCTGCCCGTTGAAATCACGTTTCTGATAATGAAAATGAACTCGGGACTGTGTATTTTTTTTTTTATAATTTTCATATCGCGTGCGCGTTTTATAACTACAAAACGCGTGCATGTTTTGTAGGTATATAACGCGTATGCGTTTTATAGTTATATAACGCGTGCGCGATGTGGTTTCCTATCCTACATGTCTTATGACATGTCAGGCTGGGGTTGAACCATACCAAGTGCTATGTCAGGCTCGGGTTGATGTATTTTTTGGTAGCATGATGTTGTTTTTGAAAACTAGGATTGCATCTTAAAGGTCCATCATCTTCTTGCACTGACCCGGCTGCATTGGTTCATCTGAATGAGCTTGTGGAGGTATTCCTTAATGCAATTGGTCATTCCCATCAGCTCTCTAAGGTCTATCTCATGGTCATCAATGCAGGAATCATGGCACCTAGTTTGATAAGAAACATGTTGCATGTCTAAAACCAATTGTTTCATGTCCGACGCCATCTCCCTATTATCTGTGATACTCGCTAGGATGAAATCTGCAAGCTTACGAATGTTCTTCTTGGGGTCGTCTAGAACTGCCTTGGGATTGTGGTGCCTAGAACCCAAACCTATGTTATCCATTATATAACATGTGAGCCGAGGAGAGATCTGGTTTTTGAAGGGACTTCTAGAGGTTTACATTGCAAGGGTGGGCATAGCACAATCTAATACTACTGCACTAAGTGGAGGGATGGTGGAGACTTTGGTCATAACCATGGAGGAGGTTACTGTAGACCCTTTTTCAACCACTGAAAGAGCTTGGAGGGAGCTAGAGAGCGCTTCTATTTCACTAAAACGCTTTAGAAGTAGGAACTGGGAAGGAGAGGTTTTTCGAATAGTGGCATGAGGGATCAAGGCCCACGTCATGAGGTTCCAACATCAATGAAGAGTACAGAAGATGATCGGTTAAACCAGTGAGGTGGAGCTCTAAACCTTTAGGCAAAATGTCTGAATGAGGAGAATGTGAGGGAGAGGCATTAAAAAACCAACAAGAGGCCATGGCTCGTGTGGGGGATGTGGAGGTCGAGGAAGGAGAGGACATGGAGTAATGGCTAGAGGAAACGAGAGTTAAGACAGATGACGGGGAGTTAAGTAGGGGAGGGACGATAGGCCACACGTCGAGGTGGAGGCCATGGGATCGGCTAAGGGAGGGCATGTTAGACCAAATGACAGAACATGTAGTTAGGGAGAACACATGTAAGAGGGGGGGGAGTTCGTGAACATGAGGGGGGGGGTTTAGAGCTAGGTTAGGGGATAAAATTGTGAACAATCCCTTGATCATTGAGGGACAAAGAACCTTAGGGTACTGAGGCCCCTTTATTGGCTAGTTTATCTGCTTGGGCATTGTTCGATCTAAGGATATGGAAAAAGGAGGTGTTAGGGGGGAGATTTAGATGAGAAACTCTATCATAATATTTCTTGTAGTTGATTGAACCAGCAGAACAAACTGAGTGCATATTTAGGATAAAATGGCGAGAGTCCCCAAAGACAATAAGGTTTGAGACGATTCCTCAATTTTCCATTTCGAGGCCTTGCAGAAGCGCCAACCATTCTGCCTCATTGTTTGTCTTATGTCCAAGGCCCCAAGAAAAGGTCTTAACTATTTTTCCTCCAGGATAAAAAAATGACCCCTTCTGCACCTGCCTCCCCAAGGTTTCCTCTTGAAGCACCATCGAAGAAAAGTGAATAGGAATTCTGCTCTTGTTTCCATTGGGACAAATCTTTAGGGATTTTCCTGATTTCCTAGGTTTGGGAGATCTGGAAGAGTTTGGATTGAGTGGCGCTTTGATGGAGAAAAAGGTTGCACCACTTAGATTCTTTGCATGAGAGGTCCTCTGAGAAGGTATAGTCGATACCTTTTGATCCCATCTTTTATGAAGTCATGTTGATTCCATTCTTGGACAACCAAAGTTTCCAACAAAGATTTTTGGTGATGGTATTCCAGAGTCTGTGCAAGATTAGTCTTTTCCTGAGAGTTCATGGGAAGAGAGAGTTCCAGGATATAAGGAGCTGCCATGGGTGGTATGGGGGATTGAAATGTGGACAAAGGGCATACATGATGATTTTCCAAACTTGGGAGGAGACGCTACATTGAAGAAAGAGATATGACATTGTTTTCGAATGAGAGTTTCATAACGCACATCTGGAAGGACATTCAATTCGTCTTTTGTTGAGGTTTCCTACTCTAAGGATTTTGTTATGCATTAGAATCCAAAAGAAGCGATTGAATTTGGGAATGCAGTCTGGGTTCCAAGCCTTTTTCAAGATACTTAGAGAAGCATGACTTGTGTTGGTCTCCAATAGCCTGTTACCTTCTTTGATTTTGTAAAGGCCCTTATAGCCCCAACAAATGGTTTCCTTGGTCTATTTGTGGATGGGGGATTTGCCATGCAGGAGTGAAAGGAAGAGGTCGATGGCATGAGTAAGATGTTGAGGAGGATGAAGGTTTTTCTAGCCTTGTGAAGTACTTGACCGATCTCACCTGGAGATGTCAAACAATGCGAGCAGGCCATTGTCGCTGGTCGATTTGGGGAAGTCTTTGAGAGAGGGATGGAGGATAAAGGGGGATGCCTGAGTTTTATGTTTGATGAGAACCTGATCCTTTCCCATTTCCGGAGACCCAATAGAACTCATTTTTTATCAGATTTACCGAGGTTTTTCATAGCTTCCAGATGGATGTTCCTTGACCAGCCGAGTTGTAGTTAATAATCTTGGATCTTGGCTTCTTGATATATTTCTTTCTTATTAACTCTTTCCAAAAATCATTGCTTCCAGTACCCATCCCCCAAATGATTTTGGACCCTAAGGCTTTGTTCATTTGTTTTGGATCTCTTATTCCCAACCCACCTTTGAGTTTGGGAGCTTTGATTGTAGTCCAATTTACGAGGTGAAATTTTTTATTTTGGGTTTTCCCTCCCTGCGAGGGGAGTTTCCTGATCTATAAGCTAATGTTGTTCATTACCATTTTTGGAGCAAGGGTCATTGAGCTTGAGCAGATTGGGTAGGAGGAGAGGACTGAATGGATCAAGGTGAATTTATATGCTATATTTAGCCATTTGGATCCGAAGAATTGAATTTTGTTCTTGATTTTTTGGATGATGGGTCTCCACATCGAAGAAGAGATGGAATTTTTGGATATAGGAATTCCCAGATAATTGAAATGGGCCCAATTATGGATCACTTTGATCTTTAGAATCTAATAGATATTCCAAATAGTTTTGGCATTGTAGTTCCATCCATAAATCCAATATTTGCCAAGATTAGCCTTGTTTCCTAAGGTGCAAAGGAAAAGCTCAACGGATAGTTGGAAGCTTCTGGCGATCTGGGTGGAGGAGCTTCCCAGAAGGATGGTATCGTCAGCGAATAGAGCATGGTTGATGGGGTGAACTCCACCAGAGAAGGATTGGCCCGGGATAGTTCCATCCACTAGGAGATGTTGAAGTCTTCTTCTCAAGGAGTCAACAAGTAGGATGTAGAGGAAGGGGGGAAAAGGGCAGCTTTGGATGATTCTTCGTTTTTCTTTGAAAAAATCAAATGGTCCTCCATTTATTAGGGGGGAAATCCAGGTTGAGATAATGCAAGATTGTATCTATTTGATAAAGAAAGGGGAGAAACCATACTTTTCCATGATAAAAAAAATGAAATCGTTCCTTAAGAAATCGAAAGCATTAGCTAGATCAAGTTTTATATCCATACTTGCTTCACGTCGTTTTATACTAGAGTGTATGGCCTCATGAATGAGGATAATGTTGTCACTGATATAAGGACCTACATTGAAACCACCTTGGTTGAGAGAGATGGAGTGGAGATGACAGACTTCAGTCTTAGGGAGAGAATTTTGGAAAAAGAATTGTAAGGCATTGTAGAGGGACATGGGCCAGAAGCATTTGATGGAGGTGGGGTTTGAGTCTTTGGGGATGAGGGAAATAAATGTGGATTTGGTGGCCCCACCCATCTTCCCTTTGGACTGAATCCACGAGATGAGTTAGATCGCGTCTTTTTATTATTATTTTCCAACACATTTTGTAGAAACGGATTGAAAAACCTCATGGACCTAGATCTTTGTATGGATGTAGAGTTCATATGGCCTCATTTATTTCAGACTCAGATATAGGGGCCTCTAGGGCGTCAGAGCCTTTTGGACTAATGAGAATGGGAATATTTGTGATCATATTCTCTATTTCATCCTGAGTAGTTTCTTCTTCTTCGCTATAAAGATTCTCAAAGAAATTCCTTATCTCAGTTGTGATATTAGCTTGGTCTCTGATTGTGGTTCCATGTTCTTTTTTTAGATCTTTAATGTGTTCCTCCTCTTTTGCTCCTTGTGCTGGTTTAGGAAAAACTTGGTGTTTTGATCCCAACCCTTGAGCTAGAGGTTTCAGGATTGCATCCTCCAACCTTCTTGCTCTTTCCTGAGTGTGACTTGGATTTTCCTTTCGAGCTCTAATTGCCGAGCTAGCAGATCTCTGGTTATTTCTTCATGCTCCATTTTTTCTTGCAGGGCTTCCAGCTGATTGAAAAGCTCAAACTTCATTTTATTTGGCTCTTGAAAATGTTTTGCGACCCACTGTTTGAGAGCGATCCTGACTTGTTTGAGATTTTATTCCCAAATATAGCTGGGGGAACCAATTATATAAGTGATAAAAGAATTTTTAATGATGTATGGGGCTCCCTCCGACTCTAACCACAAAGGATTAAATCGGAAAGGGAGTGGGCCCAGCTTTCCAACGTTCAAGAGGAAGAAGCAAAGAGGTTTATGATCTAACATTGCAGAGCTCAGCATTTTGGACTTAGAAATTACAAGTTTTTTCAGGAAGGAGGTACTTACCATGATTCAATCCAATCTAGCAGCTATGTGCCCTAGAACTAGCCTTTTGTTGCTTGAAGTATATTTTCCTTTTTTTGGATTCATGTCAATCAAGCCCCAAAGAGAAATTAGGTATTCCATAACTTTGGATCCACTTCATCTTTCCTTAGCCAACAAGGGGACATTTAAGTCACCGGTATGATGCATGAGAGATGTTTCTTTCCATAAATTTGATCCTCCAATGCATTCCAAAAAACATATTTATTTTCCTATCTAGTTTGGCCATAGATGTTTCCAATCTAAAGAACCTCCTTGCTTTGTTTGTCTTCCATCTCAATAAAGAACCAATTCCTATTTTCAAAAGTGGAGTGCATTGAGTATATTTCCTTGCCCACCAAGTTAGCATGCCTCCTGAGGCTCCAATGGCACCGACCACTTTCCCTTCACCTCTAGTCCAAATTTTTCCCATTGTTAAAAGACTGTATTCTGCAGTCTTTTTTGTCTCCTTGATGATGAGGACGGAGTTATCTTCCATTTATTTGAATCTTTTGATATCATCTAGTTTTTGTTGACTACCTAATGCTCAATGGTTCCAAGAGACAAGCTTCATTATTTCTTGGGGGGATGAGGCTCCCTCTGTCACGTCCGCATACCTCATAATGTGAATAAATTAAAAAATTTCTTCGAGAACCTTTGTTCTCCTTTGAAACATAAGGCATGGGATTTAACACAAACTTCAACATTCATTATCATGCTTAGAAACCACTATAATAGTCCTTCCTCCCTTGACATATCCCTTCTTTGACTAAAGTGATCATTTTCTCATTGCACTTGTCCTTTCTGCACTTCTCCTTCTGCCTTCCGCACTTCTGCTTTCTAACCTTCCGACCTCAAAGCTTGGGAGTAGAGAACTCAAATGTTTAACGAAGTGAATGGTCAGTGTTCCTCCTTTCACCTTCCGCACTTCGGCTTTCTGCCCTTCTGACCTCGGGACTCGGAAATCAGAAACTCAAGGTGTGACGAAACACGCAATGGATTTTTCTCCTTCTGATATCGAACTTAGGAAAATTATAAAGTTATCTCTTTTCCTTATGACTCTTCTGCACTTTCGACTTCCTCCTTCTGCCCTTGAACTTCTAAAATTGGAAAACCCCACTTTCTACCTTTTTTTCAACTTCCCTCTTTGCCTCTTGTATTCTACCTTCCATAGGGGGATTCTGGGGTGCAGAAACAAAACAATCTATGATTTTTAACTTTTCCTCTTCCGGTTTCTGCCTTCCACAGGTAAGAAAATCAACGATTCTTAACTTAGATGCAGTTTTGGCCCTATAACATGCTTCTAACCTCCATGAAATTAGGAAATTGCATCACAAAAACATAAGGCGTGTACAGAAGTAAACCTCTACTTAACCATCAATAAGCATTCAACACAACACAACAATTTATTAGCAAATACATTACATTAAAAACATAATAGAGATACTTACCTTGATGATTAAGCTATCTCGCAACTAGTTGTCGCTGCAACGCTCCACCCAACCATAACCCAATGTGTTCATTAATATCTCAACACACAGCCATCCTCGAGCTCGACATGATTTCCACAAGGAACTAGGGAAACAATAGGCTTACACATAGCCAAGCCAGTACACTGTTGGGTTTCACAAACTACTAAGGAGACAATACAAAACACAAAAAGACACAAACAAGCCAACTAAGAGTTAGGCTTATTAGGATGCTAAGGAAATGGAACGGTAGAATTTCTAAGCTAGTGAGTTCAACCACAGACCCATGGGTACCTACACAAGATCTGGCTTGGCCTCCTCAATACCTGCACCACCCAACACAGGGAATTATTCCCTTCACTCCTACACAGTACCTCAGGCCATACCTTCCCTTCTAGGGCTCTTCAAAGTGTGCAGAAAAGAATTTTCCACCCCTCTTGATTAGTCTGTGCGGTTCCTTCCTTCACTATGTTTATCGGCCAATTTTGTCCCACTGAACCACTCCTTTATCAGGTTCACAAAATATATGAGAATGCACTCATCACTTGATGAGCTACATCGATTGTGTGTTACCTTTTTCAAGTTCATTGAAAAGCAAAGAGGTACTCATCCTTCGTGATGAGGAAATTAAGAGAATGGGAAACATATTTCATTTGCCAGCTCATATTCCACCCCTTGAACATGGCACCTATCTGCATTTTCATTTTCAAACCTTTGGGTATTCATCTTATCCTCGAGTCGATCCACTTTTGTGAGTCATTTAACTCTTTCGAGTGAATTCAAATAATGCATCGTTCTTCCCTTGCATTAAGTAGGGTCTCTAGCTCACTGAGTTAATGTTTCCAAGTCATTTGTAGCATCGTTCAATGCTCAAAGGGAACCTCCTCTACAAACTACCTCTTTAGTTACGTTACCTTCTTTCAAAGTTTGTCATGTATAAGTCAGTTCTATGGTTGTTTTCATCACTTCAAGATAATATTTGTTCCATGTTTCATGTCGACGATGAGGGAATCATCATGGCCCTCCTTCAACAATTCTATTCCTATCGACATCAACACACTATTCGAGAATTAGACTTACGAACCAAGTCAAGTACCTTGAAGACTGCATTTCTCAATGGAGGGTTTCCTCGCTTTCAATAGTAGGTTCCTATCAATGACATCTGATTGAATATTTCACTGAGTGGTCGAATTCAAGACATCTATTCACATTCGAAGGAATGTACTAAAATAACTTTGGAATCATTGACATCAATGGTGATCTCCCTCACACTTGTTAATAGTATACATCAACGACTAGTAATCAAGTGGTTTCTACCATGTTCGACATCAGGACATCTATTCACATGGTTAGAATTGTATCATTGGGGATTAGAATCAAGACCTTGAGTAGTTAGGTATTCACTTGAATATGTGCCTATTCTGAGCTTACAACGAAGTATTGTTTGAAGTCCTGACATGGATTTACTTTTTACGTTCCATAGCCATGTTATGTTTTCAGTCTTATTGATTATGGATCTACAGTGTATTCTTGGTAGTCATGACATAGTCATTATCCATGGATGTGCAGTGTATTGGTCTGCAACCATGATTGAGTCATATAGTTGGTCACTAACCTTCCATCAAATGAAGATTCAACTGTCTTTTTCCTCTGATACTAGGTCAATGTCTAGCAAAGTATTTTACCTATTGTGTCCCTCTAGCTTGATACTTTCAGCGGCATTCTGTTATACCTAGAATCTCTACCAATGCTTCAATCCCTTAAAATCCTTAGCCAATAACTCTTTCGGATCTTTACTAGTTATTCCTAGCATGGTTGGCACACTTTGCTTCCTGACACAGAGTGCCAGATAAGCTTGACACTTGTTGACCATTGGCATAAGGTGTCGGTTGTGCCCTTCCCTTTACCTCAAGGTGCATTGATGCACTTAGCTCCCTTATAAGGATCATTAGGAAGCCCAAGAAGGAAAACATAGAAAATTTGAGAAGCTACCAAGCGAAAGCTCTTATAGAGGATGATCCTATCCATGTGTGGGAGCGGGCACTCGACCTCCGGACCCATAGGGATCATTCCTTACCTTCCTCCCAAAATATATCAAACCATTTGGGATTCCTTTTCCTATAAATGAAAAATAATTGTATTATGTAAAAGGGAGATCAAGGGAGAATCCTTATGTTGTTGGATTGAAGTTTGGTATAGGAGAATAAGAGAGACAATTTGTGAGAAAGAGGTTGCATAGTTGAGAGTTGTGTGAGTGTGTCAAAGACCTCGTGGAGACAAAGCTATTGACATCAAGGATTTGGTTTTAGATTTCACTTTTCATGTTTACTACAAAAATGTTTCTGTTTCCCATATATTATTTATGTTAATATTGATAATTAATTATTAGTTTCCTTGATCACTAATATATATTATTGATTTATCTTGTTAATTACATCCATTGCCTTCTTTTTTATGTCTTTGCAGGTATAACGGATCGCAATAGGATTGGTGAAACAATGACAACCTTACAGATCTAAGGAAAGGAGAGTTTGTTATTCAAGTAGATCAGTCATTTAAGGAGAGGATATACTATTGTGTCTTTTTGTTCTAGACTTGCACCATGTAGGCTAGGGGAACAAACTGTGTTCGCACTGATTGAAATATTCCTGATAAGATTAACCAGTAACCTTTCAAAGCATTAAAGGAACTGTCATTGAATATATACCATTTACAATTAATTTTAACTAGTAGGTCCACCATAGAAAATCATAACATCCAACTTCTAAAATAACATTGAAAAAGGGATGAAACTTTGAACATCCAATTTAATTAGGAGAGTTTAACTTGTCTAGTATGCACCCAAAATCACACTTAGTACCATTATATTTTAAATTTCAAAGAAAATTAATCAGACACACGAATCACAACAAAATGTTGATTACAAAAACACACATATTGAAAACCCTTTTGGAAATGAAAATGAAAAACTGAGATAAAATAACTAGAAACCGACAATTGAAGCTTTAGACACATAATGAAGGAGGGATACCCAACTCTAAGAACAAAGGATAAATCTTTGAACATCAAACTTAATGAGGAGATTTGCTACACCCAAAGACAAAATTAATGCCATTAGATTAAAATTTAAAAAAAATTAATAAAGTACAACATAATGCTCATAAAAACACACTTTTTAAAAACCCTTTTAATAATCAGTTAAGAAAACTAAGTTAAAATTACAAGAAACAACAATTGAACCTCCTCTAGACACATAATAAATGAGGGATACCTTCATCTAAATAACTCTAAGGAAATCCCCTTTGATTAAATATATCTATTTTGTCAAATAACTAAAAACGACCATTGAATTCATAGACACATAACAAACTAGATATACCGTGAGGTAAAATAACTAGAAACAAAAATGGAAACTGTAAACACACTCTCTACAATAAAGAAGGGAAAATTGTGGGTCTTCATGTATAATGGTGTATTTATGGGGAATTCTCCGCTTATACACTCTATTTTTTCTTAACACATTGTCTACAATAAATAAGGGAAATCTCTCAGTCTTCATGTGTAATGGTGCCTTTATGGAGAGTTCTCCACTTATACGGTCTCTTTTGCCTTATCCAATGGATCCAATTGAGGTGGGTTTCAAATATTTGGGTATTTTTCTCAAACCCCTTAATTACAGGAACTTGGATTGGATATGACTGGTCAAGAGGACTTTGGATGGGATGTGACTCGTCAAGAAGTTTTATAGAAGGATCAATAATTGGTCTCTTTGTTTTACATCTTTTGGCAGTAGATTGGTACTCATTAGAGTGGTTCTTGTAGATATTTTGGTCTATTGGCTATCATTGGCCCGTATTCATGTCTTTGTTTTGAACATTTTTAGAAAATAGATGTTTAACTTATTATGGGGTGGTGAAGCTATAGGCAAGAAGATCCACTTAATGAAATGGGAGACTGTGGTGAAGTCCAAAGAATTTTGAGGTTGGGATATCAAGAATTTGTGTTGGTATAGTATGGCATTACACATGAAAAGTATGTGGATTTATTTGATAGGAAAGGGATTGTGGAATATGGTGATTATGGATAAATATCTGCACAATAGGTCTTTGACATGTTAGTTGAGGAAGTGGGTTTTACTGTTAGAAGTACCTCCTTAATTTGGAAGGGTTTTATCAGAATATTTCATTGGATCAGTAGATCATTGTGCTTGAAGTTTGGAAACAAGGAAGACATTAGACTGGGTATTGATCCTTTTGTGGGGATGGAAAAAGACTATGCTCTTTCACTAGAGTTAATCTCTTTCCTTAATTGATAGGATATTGGGTATTTAATCCAGCTTGGTAATTGTGGAGGTTGTTGTTTTTCTGAAGATTATTGGTTCACGATTGAGGATCTTGAGCTTGCGAGTGAATGGGTCAAGGAATGGTCACAATTTACAAAATATATTTATGGAGTAGGGACTAGATTATCAATGGTGTAGGATGATTTAATATGGTCTTTCAATAAGGCTATTGGTAAGTTTAAGGCTAAGGATGAGTATAGCTTTATTACAAAGTCCCTCAATGAACCAACTTGCAATTGGTGGCATAAGTATCTATGGGAGTGGCAGATTCCTTCAAAAATTGAGTGTTTTGTGTGCCTTTGTTTGGAAAACAGAATCACCACCTAGGATTCTTTAATGAATGGTGGATGGGTTGGTGAAATGTGTGTGCTTTATGTGGTTGCATTGGTGATACATCTATTTGTGGATTTTTCGTTTAGGCCTATATGTTTTGGATGGAGGTAGCACAATTTATGAATATTCAATCACTTTAGGATTTCCCTGATCTTTTGACAAATCTTTGGCATTGGCATTCAAGGGAATGTGGGTTGTATGACCTTCATGTCTTCTTTTGCTGGTCATTATGGAAGATGAGAAAATTGATGTGATATTTGATAATATTAAACCTTACTCCACTCAGGTTTGTGTTTCCTTTATCACTATGTTGAAAGATTTCCCACCATGGCCTCTGTTACACTCCAAACATGAGATAGTTGGTGACCCGACTCGTATAAAATATCATGTTGGTTTCTTTGATGGTGTGTTAGCTGGTGGCACTTGTGGTGGTGGCATTTATCTATGCATCCGGGCGTCTCACTTATTTCATTTTAATATGGGGTGTGGGATGGGATCCAATACCAGTGCTGAATTCTTAGAGTTGTAGTGACTAACTTCTATTGTTCACTCGATGGGTTTCCTTGTTCTTGACATTTTTGGGGATTCTATGTTTATTGTGGACTGGGCTAATCAAAAGTCTTCTCTCAGTGTTTTGGCTCTTAATCAGTGGTGCAGCCGCAGAGAATTTTCATTCCTACAACATTTTGTGTATCTATAGGGAGCACAATTATGTGTGAATCATGTATCTAAAGAAGCTTTTAAGTTATGGGAGGGAGTTTTAACTTTTGAGGAATTTGAAGACAATGTGAAGATCATTCATGGTTCCCTCAATGTATTTAATTGTTGATGATTGGTTGATGAGTTTTATTGGAAAAAATATTATTTCCCTCCCTTATCCTTAGCAATGTACTTTGTTACCTTTAATTCACATTAAATATCAAGAAACATTTTTTCCGTTCTTAAAAAAACAAAAAAGAGAAATAAATATAAGAAAATCCTTTTTATGTGTCTGATTTATGTAATACCTTATCTATTATTACAACTAAGTCTATCTCTCTAACATCATCACAACTACACCCTGTTCCTCTCTCTCGTAGGCTATCCCAATATGTCATTATGGAAGAAGTTGACCCTACCCACCATTTCTCCACCCCTTTCATAGGCATGTCCAAGCTTCTCCTAGAAACTAGGACAACACAACACAAACCGACAACAAAGTCTTTTCTGTCTATTATTTGTTTGAACAAACAACAAAACAGAAACTGACAACAGTGGAATGAATTTTCACATTGATACTTGGCGTCATTATTAAGACAAATAACATATACAACTGCTTGTTCACAAAAGTAATACGACTTTCTTAAGTTTATGTGGAAAGAATTTAATTTAATTAATCAAATTTAGCTAACAAGCACATACTTACTTGATCTAAATGTCTTTGTATATACCGTGAAGGTATAACCTTCATCTATCTTGATATACAATGGATATATGGTCTCTGCACTTGATAAGACTCTTATAAGAATTTTAAAAATATTAGGATCTTCCTTTCTCCCTTGCGCTCCATTACCTCAACGGCTTGCATTAGTAGAATATTTAATGGAATCTCAACTCCATAAGTCTTCTATCTCATCCTAAATTATATAGTTATTGCGCTGAGATGGGGGAGATCTTCTAACATTATGTAAGGTTATTATTTTCAGCCCAATATGGGGGAGATCTTCTAACATTATGTAATGTTATTATTTTGAGCCCAATATGGGGGAGATCTTCTAACATTATGTAAATTTAATATTTTGTTACTAACAAAATAATAAAAAATAAAAATTATAAATATCCGCCAACATGTTAGCCTGAAAAACAACATGTTGTAATGTTCCTACCTAACAAAACTATAAAAATAAAAAATTTAATTATCAGCCAAAAAAAATGTGGGTCAAATATGGGAAAGATGTTGCTACCTAACAAAATAATAAAAAATAAAAAATTGAATTATCCCCCCAAAAATGTTGCCTTGCACATGATTTTATAATTATCAGCAAAAAAAAATGTGGGTCAAATATGGTGGAGATGTTCCTACCTAACAAAAATAATAAAAAATAAAAAATTGAATTTTCCAAAAGAAAATGTTGCCTTGCACATGGTTTTAAAACTGGACTCCTACACAACCCATGGTTTTATTGTACATGGTTTAGGATTGGTTTGAATCAAATCAATGGCTATATATAGGACAAACCAAAGCTGAGAGCTCCTTGGGTGCAATAGCTAATAAGAGTTTTGCACCTCTAGAGATTTGATCTCTCTCAGCCCTTGATAGAGCCTAGGATTTAGATCTAGTATACATATATAAACTTAGAGCCTAGGATTTAGATCTAGTATACATACATAAACAGAGGACACACAAAAGCTCAGAGCTCCTTGAATGCAATAACTAAGAAGAGTTTTGCACTAGGAAGTGGGAATCATTTTGGTTTGCCCAAGAACGCCACAGGCTGGGTGACTAAAAAATTCTTCCATTGGTTGAGCCACTTCGCCATGATAGTCTTGACAGTGGCTGCATTGGTTCATCTGAATAAGCTTGTGGAGGTATTCCTTAATGCAATTGGTCATTCCCATCAGCTCTTTAAGGTCTATCTCATGGTCATCGATGCAAGAATCATGGCAGCTAGTTTGATAAGAAACATGTTTCATGTCCGACGCCATCTGCCAATTATCTGTGATACTCGCTGCAATGAAATCTGCAAGCTTGCGAATGTTCTTCTTGGGGTTGTCTAGAACTTCCTTGAGATTGTGGTGCCTAGAACCCAAACCTATGTTATCCATTATATAACCTGTGAGCCGAGGAGAGATCTGGTTTTTGAAGGGAGTTCTAGAGGTTTACGTTGGAAAGGTGGGCATAGCACAATCTAAGACCACTGCACCAAGTGGAGGGATGGTGGAGACTTTGGTCATAACCATGGAGGAGGTTACTGTAGACCCTTTTTCAACCACTGAAAGAGCTTGGAGGGAGCTAGAGAGCGCTTCTATTTCACTAAAACGCTTCAGAAGCAGGAACTGGGAAGGAGAGGTTTTTCGAATAGTGGCATGAGGGATCAAGGCCCACGTCATGAGGTTCCAACATCAATGAAGAGTACAGAAGATGATCGGTTAAGCCAGTGAGGTGGAGCTCTAAACCTTTAGGAGAAATGTCTGAATGAGGAGAATGTGAGGGAGAGGCATTCAAAAACCGATGAGAGTCCATGGCTCGTGTGGGGGAGGTGGAGGTCAAGGAAGGAGAGGACATGGAGTAATGGCTATAGTAAACGAAAGTTAAGACAGATGACGAGGAGTTAAGTAGGGGAGGGACGATAGGCCACACGTCGAGGTGGAGGCCATGGGATCAGCTAAGGGAGGGCACGTTAGACCAAATGACAGAACATGTAGTTAGGGAGAACACATGTAAGAGGGGGGGGGTCGTGAACATGAGGGGGGGTTTAGAGCTAGGTTAGGGGATAAAATTGTGAACAATCCCTTGATAATTGAGGGACAAAGAACCTTAGGGTACTGAGGCCCATTTATTGGCTAGTTTATCTGCTTGGGCATTGTTTTATCTAAGGATATGGAAAAAGGAGGTGTTAGGGGGAAGATTTAGATGAGAAACTCTATCATAATATTTTTTGTAGTTGATTGAACCAGCAGAACAAACTGAGTGCATATTTAGGATAAAATGGCGAGAGTCCCCAAAGACAATAAGGTTTGAGATGATTCCCCGATTTTCCATCTCAAGGCCTTGCAGAAGCACCAACCATTCTGCCTCATTGTTTGTCTTATGTCCAAGGCCCCAAGAAAAGGTCTTAACTATTTTTCCTCCAGGATAAAAAATGACCCATCCTGCACCTGCCTCCCCAAGGTTTCCTCTTGAAGCACCATCGAAGAAAAGTGAATAGGAATTCTGCTCTTGTTTCCATTGGGACAAATCTTTAGGGATTTTCCTGATTTCCTAGGTTTGGGAGATCTGGAAGAGTTTGGATTGAGTGGCGCTTCGATGGAGAAAAAGGTTGCACCACTTAGATTCTTTGCATGAGAGGTCCTCTAAGAAGGTATAGTCAATACCTTTTGAGCCCATCTTTTATGAAGTCAAGTTGATTCCATTCTTGGACAACGAAAGTTTCCAACAAATATTTTTGGTGATGGTATTCTAGAGTCTGTGCAAGATTGGTCTTTTCCTGAGAGTTCATGGGAAGAGAGAGTTCCAGGATATAAGGAGCTGCCATGGGTGGTATGGGGGATTGAAATGTGGACAAAGGGCATACATGATGATTTTCCAAACTTGGGAGGAGACGCTACACTGAAGAAAGAGACGTGACATTGTTTTCAACTGAGAGTTTCATAACGCACATCTGGAAGGACCTTCAATTCCTCTTTTGTTGAGGTTTCCTGCTCTAAGGATTTTGTTATGCATCAGAATCCAAAAGAAGCGATTGAATTTGGGAATGTAGTCTGGGTTCCAATCCTTTTTCCAGATACTTGGAGAAGCATGACTTGTGTTGGTCTCCAATAGCCTGTTACCTTCTTTGATTTTGTAAAGGTCCTTATAGCCCCAACAAATGGTGTCCTTGGTCTGTTTGTGGATGGGGGATTTGCCATGCAGGAGTGAAAGGAAGAGGTCGATGGCATGAGTAATATGTTGAGGAGGATGAAGGTTTTTCTAGCCTTGTCAAGTACCTGACCGATCCCACCTGGAGATGTCAAACAATGCTAGTAGGCCATTGTCGCTGGTCAATTTGGGGAAGTCTTTGAGAGAGGGATGGAGGATAAAGGGGGATGCCTGAGTTTTATGTTTGATGAGAACCTGATCCTTTCCCATTTCCGGGGACCCAATAGAACTCATTTTTTATTAGGTTGATCGAGGTTTTTCATAGCTTCCAGATGGATGTTCCTTGACCAGCCGAGTTGTAGTTAATAATCTTGGATCTTGGCTTCTTGATATATTTCTTTCTTATTAACTCTTTCCACCAATAATTGCTTCCAGTAGCCATCCCCCAAATGATTTTGGACCCTAAGGCTTTGTTCAATTGTTTTGGATCTCTTATTCCAAACCCACCTTTGAGTTTGGGAGCTTTGATTGTAGTCCAATTTACTAGGTGAAAATTTTTATTTTGGGTTTTCCCTCCGTGCGAGGGGAATTTCCTGATCTATAAGCTAATGTTGTTCATTACCATTTTTGGAGCAAGGGTCATTGAGCTTGAGCATATTGGGTAGGAGGAGAGGACTGAATGGATCAAGGTGAATTTATATGCTATATTTAGCCATTTGGATCCCAAGAATTGAATTTTGTTCTTGATTTTTTGGATGATGGGTCTCCACATCGAAGAAGAGATGGAATTTTTGGATATGGTAATTCCCAGATAATTGAAATGGGCCCAATCATGGATCACTTTGATCTTTAGAATTTGATAGATATTCCAAATAGTTTTGGCATTTTAGTTCCATCCATAAATCCAATATTTGCTAAGATTAGCCTTGTTTCCTAAGGTGCAAAGGAAAATCTCAATGGATAGTTGGAAGCTTCTGGCGATCTGGGTGGAGGAGCTTCCCAGAAGGATGGTATCGTCAGTGAATAGAGCATGGTTGATGGAGTGAACTCCACCAGAGAAGGATTGGCCTGGGATAGTTCCATCCACCAGGATATGTTGAAGTCTTCTTCTCAAGGAGTCAACAAGTAGGATGTAGAGGAAGGGGGGAAAAGGGCAGCTTTGGATGATTCTTCGTTTTTCTTTGAAAAAATCAAATGGTCCTCCATTGATTAGGGGGGAAATCCAGGGTGAGATAATGCAAGATTGTATCTATTTGATAAAGAAAGGGGAGAAACCATACTTTTCCATGATAAAAAAAATAAAATCGTTCCTTAAGAAATCGAAAGAATTAGCTAGATCAAGTTTTATATCCATACCTGCTTCACATCGTTTTATACTAGAGTGTATTGCCTCATGAATGAGGATAATGTTGTCACTGATATAACGACCGACATTGAAACCACCTTGGTTGAGAGAGATGGAGCGGAGATGATAGACTTTAGTCTTAGGGAGAGAATTTTGGAAAAAGAATTGTAAGGCATTGTAGAGGGACATGGGCCATAAGCGTTTGATGGAGGTGGGGTTTGAGTATTTGGGGATGAGGGAAATAAATATGGATTTGGTGGCCCCGCCCATCTTCCCTTTGGACTGAATCCATGAGATGAGTTAGATCACGTCTTTTTTTATCATTTTCCAACACATTTTGTAGAAACGGATTGAAAAAAATCCTGGACCTAGATCTTTGTATGGATGTAGAGTTCATATGGCCTCCTTTATTTCAGCCTCAGATATAGGGGCCTCCAGGGCGTCAGAGCCTTTTGGACTAATAAGAATGCAAATATTTGTGATCATATTCTCCATTTCATCCTGAGTAGTTTCTTCTTCTTCTTCACTGTAAAGATTCTCAAAGAAATTCCTTATCTCAGTCGTGATATTAGCTTGGTCTCTGATTGTGGTTCCATGTTCTTTTTTGAGATCTTTAATGTGTTCCTCCTCTTTTTCTCCTTATGGTGGTTTAGGAAAAACTTGGTGTTTTGATCCCCGCCCTTGAGCTAGAGGTTTCAAGATTGCATCCTCCAACCTTCTTGCTTTTTCCTGAGTGTGACTTGGATTTTCCTTTCGAGCTCTAATTGCTGAGCTAGTAGATCTCTAGTTATTTCTTCATGCTCCATTTTTTCTTGCAGGGCTTCCAGCTAATTGAAAATCTCAAACTTCATTTTATTTGGCTCTTGATAATGTTTTGCAACCCACTGTTTGAGAGCGATCCTGACTTGTTTGAGATTTTATTCCCAAATATAGCTGGGGGAACCAATTATATAGGTGATAAAAGAATTTTTAATGATGTCTGGGGCTCCCTCCGACTCTAACCACAAAGGATTAAATCGGAAAGGGAGTGAGCCCAGCTTTCCAATGTTCAAGAGGAAGAAGCAAAGAGGTTTATGATCTAACACTGCAGAACTCAGCATTTTGGACTTGGAAATTACAAGATTTTTTAGGAAGGAGGTACTTACCATGATTCAATCCAATCTAGCAGCTATGTGCCCCAGAACTAGCCTTTTGTTGCTTGAAGTATATTTTCCTTTTTTTGGATTCATGTCAATCAAGCCCCAAAGAGAAATTAGGTATTCCATAACTTTGGATCTACTTCGTCTTTCCTTAGCCGAGAAGGGGACATTTAAGTCACCGGTATGATGCATGAGAGATGTTTCTTTCCATAAATTTTATCCTCCAATGCATTCCAAAAAACATATTTATTTTCCTATGTAGTTTGGCCATAGATGTTTCCAATCTAAAGAACCTCCTTGCTTTGTTTGTCTTCAATCTCGATAAAGAGCCAATTCCTATTTTCAATAGTGGAGTGCATTGAGTATATTTCCTTGTCCCACCAGTTTAGCATGCCTCCCGAGGCTCCAATGGCACCGACCACTTTCCCTTCACCTCTAGTCCAAATTTTTCCCATTGTTAAAAGACTGTATTCTGCAGTCTTTTTTGTCTCCTCAATGATGAGGATGGAGTTATCTTCCATTTATTTGAATCTTTTGATATATTCTAGTTTTTGTTGACTACCTAATGCTCAATGGTTCCAGGAGACAAGCTTCATTATTTCTTGGGGGGATGAGGCTCCCTCTGTCACGTCCACATACCCCATAATGTGAATAAATTAAAAAATTTCTTTGAGAACCTTTGTTCTCCTTTGAAACATAAGGCATGGGCATTAACACAAACTTGAACCTTCATTATCATGCTTAGAAACCACTATAATAGTCCTTCCTCCCTTGACATATCCCTTCTTTGACCAAAGTGATCATTTTCTCATTGCACCTGTCCTTTCTGCACTTCTCCTTCTGCCTTCTGCACTTCTGCTTTCTACCCTTCCGACCTCAAAACTTGGGAGTCGAAAACTGAAATGTTTGACGAAGTGAATGTTCAGTGTTCCTCCTTTCACCTTCCGCACTTCGGCTTTCTGCCTTTCTGACCTTGGGACTCGGAAATCAGAAACTCAAGGTGTGACGAAACACGCAACGGATTTTTCTCCTTCTGATATCAGACTTAGGAAAATTAGAAAGTTATCTCTTTTCCTTATGACTCTTCTGCGCTTCCGACTTCCTCCTTCTGCCCTTGAACTTCTAAAATTGGAAAAACCCACTTTCTACCTTTTTTTCAACTTCCCTCTTTGCCTCTTGTATTCTACCTTCCACAGGGGGATTCTGGGGTGCGAAAACAAAACAATCTATGATGTTCAACTATTCCTCTTCCGGTTTCTGCCTTCCACAGGTAAGAAAATCAACGATTCTTACCTTAGATGCAGTTTTGTCCCTATAACATGCTTCTAGCCTCCATGAAATTAGGAAATTGCATTACAAAAACATAAGGCGTGTACAGAAGTAAACCTCTACTTAACCATCAATAAGAATTCAACACAACACAACAATTTATTAGCAAATACATTACATTAAAAACATAACAGAGATACTTACCTTGATGATTAAGCTGTCCTGCAACTAGTTGTCGTTGCAATGCACCACCCAACCATAACCCAGTGTGTTCATTAATATCTCAACACACATCCACCCTCGAGCTCGACATGATTTCCACAAGGAACTAGGGAAACAATAGGCTTACACACAGCCAAACCAGTACACCGTTGGGTTTCACAAACTACTAAGGAGACAATACAAAACACAAAAAGACACAAACAAACCAACTAAGAGTTGGGCTTATTAGGATGCTAAGGAAATGAAAGGGTAGAATTTCTAAGCTAGTGAGTTCAACCACAGACCCATGGGTAGCTACACAAGATCTGGCTTGTCCTCCTCAATACCTACACCACCCAACATAGGGAATTATTCCCTTCACTGCTACACAATCCCTCAGGCCATACCTTTCCTTCCAGGCCTCTTCAAGGTGTGCAGAAAAGAATTGTCCACCCCTCTTGATTAGTCTGTGCGGTTCCTTCCTTCACTATGTTTATCGGCCAATTTTGTCCCACTGAACCACTCCTTTATCAGGTTCACAAAATATATGAAAATGCACTCATCACTTAATGAGCTACATCGATTGTGTGTTACCTTTTTCAAGTTCATTAAAAAGCAAAGAGGTACTCATCCTTCGTGATGGGGAAATTAAGAGAATGGGAAACATATTTCGTTTGCCAGCTCATATTCCACCCCTTGAACATGACACCTATCTGCATTTTTATTTTCAAACCTTTCGCTATTCATCTTATCCTCGAGTCGATCCACTTTTGTGAGTCATTTAACTCCTTCGAGTGAATTCAAATAATGCATCGTTCTGCCCTTGCATTACGTAGGGTCTCTACCTCGTTGAGTTAATTCTTCCAAGTCATTCTTAGCATCCTTCAATGCTCAAAGGGAACCTCCTCTACAAACTACCTCTTTAGTTACCTTACCTTCTTTCAAAGTTTGTCATGTATAAGTCAGTTCTATGGTTGTTTTCATCACTTCAAGATAATATTTGTTCCATGTTTCATGTCGATGAAGAGGGAATCATCATGGCCCTCCTTCAACAATTCTATTCCTATCGACATCAACACACTATTCGAGAATTAGAATTACGAACCAAGTCAAGTACCTTGAAGAATGCATTTCTCAATGGAGCATTTCCTTGCTTTCAATAGTAGGTTCCTATCAATGACATCTGATTGAATATTTCACTGAGTGTTCGACTTCAAGACATCTATTCACATTCGAAGGAATGTACTAAAATAACTTTGGAATCATTGACATCAATGGTGATCTCCCTCACACTTATTAATAGTATACATCAACGACTAGTAATCAAGTGGTTTCTACCATGTTCGACATCAGGACATCTATTCACATGGTTAGAATTGTATGATTGGGGATTAGAATCAAGACCTTGAGTAGTTAGGTATTCACTTGAATATGTGCCTATTCTGAGCTTACAACGAAGTATTGTTTGAAATCATGACATGGATTTACTTTTTACGTTCCATAGCCATGTTATGTTTTTAGTCTTATTGATTATGGATCTACAGTGTATTCTTGGTAGTCATGACATAGTCATCATCCATGGATGTGCAGTGTATTGGTATGCAACCATGATTGAGTCATATAGTTGGTCACTAATCTTGCATCAAATGAAGACTCAACTCTCTTTTTCCTGTGATACTAGGTCAATGTCTAGCAAAGTATTTTACCTATTGTGTCCCTCTAGCTTGATACTTTCGGGGGCATTCTGTTACACCTAGAATCTCTACCAATGCTTCAATCCCTTAAAATCCTTGGCCAATAACTCTTTCAGATCTTTACTGCTTATTCCTAGCATGGTTGGCACACTTTGTTTCTTGACACAGAGCGCCAGCTAAGCTTGACACTTGTTGACCATTGGCATAAGGTGTCGGTTGTGCCCTTCCCTTTACCTCAAGGTGCATTGATGCACTTAGCTCCCTTATAAGGATCGTTAGCAAGCCCAAGAAGGAAAAAATAGAACTTTTGAGAAGCTGCCAAGCGAAATCTCTTATAGAGGATGATCCTATTGATGTGTGGGAGCGGGCACTCGACCTCCGGACCCATAGGGATCATTCCTTACCTTCCTCCCAAAATATATCAAACCATTTGGGATTCCTTTTCCTATAAATGAAAAATACTTGTATTATGTAAAAGGGGGATCAAGGGAGAATCCTTATGTTGTTGGATTGAAGTCTGGTATAGGAGAATAAGAGAGACAATTTGTGAGAAAGAGGTTGCATAGTTGAGAGTTGTGTGAGTGTGTCAAAGACCTCATGGAGACAAAGCTATTGACATCAAGGATTTGGTTTTAGATTTCACTTTTCATTTTTAATACAAAAGTGTTTCCATTTCCCATACATTATTTATGTTAATATTGATAATTAAGTATTAGTTTCCTTGATCATAAATATATATTATTGATTTATCTTGTTAATATCATCCATTGCCTTGTTTTTTATGTCTTTGCAGGTATAACGGATCGCAATAGGATTGGTGAAACAATGACAACCTTACAGATCTAAGGTAAGGAGAGTTTGTTATTCAAGTAGATCAGTCATTTAAGGAGAGGATAAGGAGAGGATATGCTATTGTGTCTTTTTGTTCTAGACTTGCACCATGTAGGCTAGGGGAACAAACTGTGTCTGCACTGATTGAAATATTCCTGGTAAGATTAACTAGTAACCTTTCAAAGCATTAAAGGAACTGTCATTGAATATATACCATTTACAATTACTTTTAACTAGTAGGTCCACCATATAAAATCATAACATCCAACTTCTAAAATAACATAGAAAAAAGGATGAAACTTTGAACATCCAATTTAATGAAGAAAGTTTAACTTGTCTAATATGCACCCAAAAACACACTTAGTACCATTATATTTTAAATTTCAAAGAAAATTAATGAGACACACGAATCACAACAAAATGTTGATTACAAAAACACACATATTGAAAACCCTTTTGGCAATGAAAATGAAAAATTGAGATAAAATAACTAGAAACCGACAATTGAAGCTTTAGACACATAATGAAGGAGGGATACCCAACTCTAAGAACAAAGGATAAATATTTGAACATCAAACTTAATGAGGAGATTTGCTACACCCAAAGACACAATTAATGCCATTAGATTAAAATTTAAAAAAAATTAGTAAAGTACAACATAATGCTCATAAAAACACACTTTTTAAAAACCCTTTTAATAATTAGTTAACAAAACTAAGTTAAAATTACAAAAAACAACAATTGAACCTCCTCTAGACACATAATAAATGAGGGATACCTTCATCTAAATAACTCTAAGGAAATCCCCTTTGGTTAAATATATCTATTTTGTCAAATAACTAAAAACGATCATTGAATTCATAGACACATAACAAACTAGATATACCGTAAGGTAAAATAACTAGAAACAAAAATGGAAACTGTAAACACACTCTCTACAATAAAGAAGGGAAATTTGTGGGTCTTCATGTATAATGGTGTATTTATGGGGAAATCTCCGCTTATAAACTCTATTTTTTCTTAACACATTGTCTACAATAAATAAGGGAAATCCCTGAGTCTTCATGTGTAATGGTGTCTTTATGGAGAGTTCTCCACTTATACGGTGGGTGTGTGCATGAAGATGAGGGACCTTTTTGTGCACGTTAGATGCAATAGAAACCTGAAAAATCAGGCATCCCTCAACTAACTTGGATTTTTTGAGATACTTATGCAAAATATTTTGCATTGAGTAAAAAACATGAAATGTAGGAAATTGAATCACCTTTCCGAATATATAACTTTTATGTATCGAAAATTTGCATAGCTATGTCAAATTTCATTTTTCCTAACATGCACTTTTTATTTTTCAGGGAAATTATAAGGTATATGTTTTTGTGGGTGCAGCCTTTGAGGGCCTAAATGATCGAATCAAGCTACAAAAATTGACATCCATGTAGAGAACCCATAGCACTAGTGCGGAGTTATTTTTCGAAAATTAAATTAGTAATTTTATAATATTTTTATAATTGGCTAAGTGAGAAAACCTCGAAAATGGTACGTGTTTTGTGGGTGTAGCCTTTGAAGGTCTTAATGCAAAAATCATGAAATGGGGTTTTGATAGAACGTAGAGGTTAGTGTCTACTTGTGCACCATACAATTTTTGTTTGAAGTGATCAAGAATTGAAAAAGTTACAGGAGAAACACTAACAGTGTGTTTTTTGAGATGAGGAGTGATGACAGAAGATAAATAAGAAAAAAATAGAAAAAATTATGTATTCTTGTTAAAATTAACATATTTAGAATCTGCAAAAAAAACCATATCTGTTTCTAAAATCCCATAAAAAATGGAGGTGTGCAGCACAATCAGACGAACCGTTAAACACGAGCATATTGAAAATATGGATATAATGTTGAATTTGCCATGGTTTATCATACTCCAAGGCATAGGCATGTTAATCCGAAGCAAAGTACAAAGCAGACACATAGGAATAGGAATTCCATGAAAGCATGGGTGGAGGCTCAGCCTTATCATTTGGAGGGAATAAAAATTTGAATTTAAAAATACGCGCGCGTGATTTAACACTACAAAACGCGTGCGCGTTATAAGAGCACAAAACACGAGCGCGTTATAGCCATACAAAGCGCGTGCGCGATATGTGAAACCAAAAAATAGCGCCAACATAATTTTGACATAATGCTTGGGATCATAATGCTT
>LPNX010671515.1:3140-71383 GCA_001517045.1 Pseudotsuga menziesii
ACACCAAGTAAACTTGTCCATTCAGGATCATTAAGAATATGTGAATGGGCATCCACATTGGTGGTAGGTTATCGCTTTCTCAAACCATGTGGAATAATATGAGAAAGGAACACTCTCTTTTCTTCAGAATTGAGAAGAGTATTCTCAGGCATAGGTTTATCTCTTTTCCATACTTGAGGGACTAAACGTATGGAAAAGGAACCCCTGGTATGAGCTTAGTTTTCTCTTTTTCGTGCTCTGGACCAAAACATGAAAAGGATTCTAAGTGTACTTTATGTCTTTGTCATGCTCATTAAACACTAAAGCATCGAGTTTATTGTTGTAAGCCCCATTTCTTGTAATCAAATGGATATTTTCGATTGATCTTGCATTCCTTCACACTCGTAAAACTCAAGCTATATGCTACTTTTGAAGGAGCGTTGGGTAGGTGGTAATTTAACCTTTTTCGGACCTTCCTGACTAAATATGAAAAAGGTGTGCCTTACTTCTTCGGAAGCTAAGAGAGTTCTTCTGTGGTTTGTTTTATATTTTTCCGGCATCAGGAGACTAAATTGTATGAAAAAGGACCCCCTTGGAGTATTCTTTGGAGTTTTCAGACTCTCTAAACTATGAAAACACTGTCGAGCATGTACTAGTTCGGGCTTGTTAAATCCATGAATCAGTGACACTATCAAGCATTATTTTCTCTTCTCTTCAAGATTGTTAAAAAATAAAGAGAGATCTGAGTTGACTTTCCTGTACTCATTAAAATTTAACAGGGAAGGTAAGGAAGAAGTTTTCTCTTATTTTCAATTAGTGGCAGCATGTCATCCTTGAACATAGTCCTCTCTGTTTTTTCTGATACCCATGTCTCAGTGTTTGCTTTCAGTTCAGCTATTACTTCGAGTTTACTACTCCTCCTCTTCTCCATTATACCTGGGGAATCTGATCATGTCTCCTACATGACAGCTAAGTCTAGTTGTTCTATCTATAAAGTTAAAAGTTTCCTTGGGTCATCTCTGTGTCATGCTCACTATTCAAGGACTTAACTCAATGTATGATCTCTATCATGATCCCATCATTGTCATATCGGTTATGTCTTGTGTCTCCCTACCTTTGCCCAGTTCCTAGTAACTCTTGTGATCCGTTGGAGGATCTATTGCCTTCCTTATCACAGTATGGTTCTGCTTTAGTACTTCCTGATGACGAAGACCTAGATTTTTGACAATAGTACCTCAGGATTCACTTCCATCATTGGTGAATTCCTTTGCTTTAGTTGTCAATTATCACCTATTGATTGAAAAACTGTTGAATCCGCTCCATGTTCGACTTCAACCTACATTTATTCACATGGTTTGGATTGTACTGGTTCTTTGGGATTGTTTATGAAGACCTTAGTTCCTCATCTATGGACTAAGTTGCGGAAGATTATGTTACACTTATGTACACAGCTTCCAGTTCTTTGAAGACTCATCATTATTGTATATTGTGGCTTCGATCCACCTTTGTAATATACATGGTCGTATACCCGTATTATATGATGTACTAAAATATTGTAAAGGAGCTAGTGTTCTAGTATATTGAACATAGAATCCTCAAATATGACTTTGTATATGACATTATTATGTATTTGTTATATGTACTACCTCTGCTCCATTGGATTTCTGAGTTCTCCAAAGATAAAGATTATAATGTATTTCATCCATCGTTTCCCTTTGACCTCACACATTAGGGGGCATCTGTTATCAACCCAAATGGCACTTCTCTGTCTGAGTGCCGCCACTTCACTTGTTGGCACACAAAAGGACATTTATGGATTGAAGGTTTCCTAAAACACTATAGATGGGCATGTTATGAAATACATTCACTATCCATCCAGCTTGCCATTTTTACCTTTTCATATGTCAATTGTTGTACGTGACTTTTACTATAAGAAACCCACCTACATACGTGACTTTTCCTAGAACATATCACGTACTGTATGCAAGTATTGTCATTGCAACCTGCGTACATATCTGTGCGTGGGTTTTCCTTATAGAAACTCGCGTGTCATACGTGGGTTGCCAGTATCAATACTCACGTACACCTTCCTTTGACATTAAACATAATAAATCACAATTAAGGGAGATGTGTTAAGCCCTAATCAATAACTATCTTAACTATCTCAACCTCCTCAACCTTCGAAATTACTCTATTTCACTAAGTATAAATAGAGGCCTTAGGGAGGGCATTAATCAATCATACTTGGAGAGCAAAATTATGCTGGTGGTATCTATTCAGAAGTATTTGGAGAAGCAGAACTCAGAATTCTTTGGTTGCAGAGGATTCCTTGTTTCAGGCGTTGGGTTGTAACCTTAACTCATTCACTATTGTTAAAAAAGAGAACCCTTATTCCAAATGTGTGTTGAATATCTTTCATGTATCATGGTTTGATGAATATTTATGATTAAGCACTCTATATATTATTTATCTAACTTGTCTTATATACATGTATAAGTTTTCACTTGTAGGATTTTCTCTTTGCAGATGAAGGAGGTTAATCCCTGAAAGATTTGGAGGAGAATTAGAGCGGGAGAAGACAAAGCTTGGATCAACCGTCGTGAATCAGGTGAGTCCATCCTATGTTCCTATTTCCTTTCTGTACTTTAAAGCTGATTGCCTCCAAGTTTTAAGGGTACGTTGGTAACCCCAGACCTTCGGTTATAAGGTGTTTATTCCTGAACAATAGGAATAGGATTAGAAACCCAAGTGGTGTAGGCAATGGGGTAGCTGAAGCTGACTGTGATCAGCTTCTCTATCTCAGCTTTCACCGCGGCCACTTTGGAAGGGTGAATCGGTCATTTCTTTTGGCGTACTGGTGCCACATCGGGCCATGTGTCAATGTGGTGTTCCACGATGGATGGATCTAGGTCGGGAATTTCAGTGTAATACCAGGAGAAGATGTCACATAATTCTTAGAAGAGAGCTTTGTAGGCAGCGACCACTTCCAGGGAGCAAGATGCCCCCAGCATGATTTCTTCAACAATATTAGGATTGGTTGAGATGTTGATTTTTACGGTGGGAGAGATGTTGGCCATGTTCCCTTCTTTGAATGTGTCTAGTGCCGGGATGGGGTTCTTGAACCAGTTGAATTTCCCATGGATGAAATCTTTGGTTTCCACAGAAAACTAGTCAGACTGCGACACAAGTTATTCAGAGTGGAAGAATGAGTGATGGTGCATGTTGTCCCATGGGTATTCCGGGGTGGTTAAAGCTTCAAGTATCTCCTCATCATTGCAGAAGCAACAAAGAGACAAGTCTGATGGACTATCGTTGGAGGTGGAGATGAGCAGGTGAGTTAAACTGGACATCATGTAAATGGACATGGTGTCTGAAGAAGGAGGTGGGGGATGAATTTCTTCGATCAAGGTGATCTTAGAATCCAAGGAATGTTGACGGAGGTTGGCTAAATCCATTTGAAATTCAAGCAAGTCTTGGAAATGGTGAGAATAATGTCCATACAAACCATAGAGGGAACAAGCATGGTTTGTTCTCAGTGACTTGTTTTTTACTATTGGCGCGGTTGGAAGTTCAACCATGGGGAGGTTTTCAGTTGTGTCCATGGAATCCAAATGCACGTAGATCATTGGAATTTTAGGGCAATTCTAAGTTGGATGGTCCTATTGTTCAGAGACAGCGCAAGGCAGGATCTGCCAAGGTTCTGCAGTGGCTTTGGCATTCTTGCCCCTGGCCCTTTTTTGGTGGGGTGGTGTAGGTGCAGGTGCGGTGGTTGGTTTTTGTGGACCGAGTGGAGGATGGGACTCGACCGCAATGGGCTGCACAGCTGTTAAGACTACCTGGGGTATTGATGGTTGAGCTGGTGGATCAAGATACCACATGGGAATTCCCAATGTAAAGTTGGGTAGGTTCAGGGTGGCCATTACCGGCTTGCTCATGACACTAGGTGGGGGAAAGAGGAAGGGAATTGTATGGACTGGTGAGGAGCCCAGATAAATCCCTATTGGTTGTATGTGGGGGTGTGGTTGTGGTTGCGGCTGTGTGTAATGCTATGGATGTGGGTGATGTTATTTCTGTTGTTGGTGTTGTAGCTGTAGACGGTGTTGTGGTTGCGGTTGGGGCTGCAGCTATGGTTGTTGTTTGGGTGTAGCGGTGCTAGATGAGACCATGCACAAGTCTGCAGTCTCATTTTGTGTTGGTGGTGGTGACACTAAGGGGAAATGAGCCTTCATAGTGGTATCGGCAAACAACCCAGGGCCCACATTTAATAATGGGGAGGCTGGTGTGTTATCGACCATGGTGTTGATTGCATGGACAACATTGACATGTGTTGTTGTCCCTTGTGGCTCAATGGTGGTGATGGTAGGGATAACATTAGTGGGTGCCATTAACCCTTGTAGATCATGATAAGTGAGTTGATCAACAGTCACAATGTTTCCTTCATGGGGGAACATCATGAGACGGAAGATAGTTGATGCGAGAGATCTAATGGTGTACATATAACTTCTTTCGAGAAGGAGGTTATAGTCCAGTTGAGGATTGACAACCTCTATGTCAATCAGAACTGGCTTCCCAGCTAATGTGATGGGGACATGGGGGAGGATTCCTTGGGCTTTAGTGGGATGGCCATCATAAGTCCATAGAATTGTGGAGGATGGTTGCAGAATTGGCGATCCAAGTTTCTGCCAGACTTGTGTAGACATAACACACGTAGATGCCCCCTCATCTACTATGCACTGGTGCACAACCAAGTTCTGGATAGACACCGATATTTAGAAGGTAATGGTGGATGGCATGCATAGTTCTCAAATCTTTGTGTGGAATGTGATCAGCTTGGAGTAGGAGGGGTCTATGGCCCCAAGGGCAGCTAGCAACACTTTTCACTATGTTGGGCATGTTTTGAGTACCTCTAGAGTGGACATGGACGTTGGTGTTTGGGCCAAATCATCCATGATGCTATAGCTGACTGTAGCTCTACCCATGGCATTATTGGCCACTCGGCATATGGGGGGGCAGGAGAAAGGGGGTAAATGAAGAGGTGCATTGACCGATTTAGATGTAGATTCCACTGATGTGTCAGTGGGTTCGGTGGTGGTTTCGTACTGATTCCATCTGCTTTGTAGGTTAACCTCTTTAGTTGTCATGTCTAGCAGGTGGTGGACACCTGTTTTGGCCATGGGAGGTTTCCCTAGAGAATTTTGATTGCGTTGGGGAGGAGATGCGGTTGCCACCAATCCTTGGACCGGTAATGGGTTCTGAAGCACCATAGGAGGAGGTCCTTGTGGTGCCAGGTTGGGTTGGGTTTTATTTGTAGCGTTGGTGGCCTGTTGAACCTCATTTCGAATGGCTTGCTTAGCGCAATCCATGAGAGGACACTCGAATGTGTAGTCCCCGTAGACGTCACAAAGTGTGCACGGTTGGTTTGTGTGCAACAGGGCATTGCGTCTTGGTGCATTTGGTCGTGCGGGATTTTGAGTGGGTCGATTTGCTGCAGCATTATTGGGAGGGTTTGGTTGTTGACCACCTCCATGTGGTTGGTTATTGGCTTGGTTTTGGGGTCGATTATTTCTAGCTTGCCCTTGTTGATTGTTGGGGGTAGGCTAGTTGGGACAGTTTTGTTGTGCAAATACTTGTCCCAATGAAATAGGTGGAGTAGGGGCGGGGGATTGAACTGCTTGCACTGGTGGTGCATAATAAATTTGGGTGGGAGGCGGTGCCAAAAATGTGGGCATTTTCCCTGTGTATTGTTGTGTCTACCATGCCAAGGCCTGAGCCTACTGCGGTGATGCAGGTTGTGCATAGGAAGTTGTTGCTAAGGACTGGGACATCATTCTGGCATAGTTCGGAGTTTCGTTTTGGTAGGAAACAATAACAATGTTGCTTGGTTGTGGTGGAACTACAGGTGGTGTCGAACGGTGCTATGGTTGTTGGGAGACCGAGCCTATGATGCCATCTGCAGTATGGGATGCCCCCAGTGCATCCTGGTAGGAGGTACCCAGATCGGGAGCATCTGGAATGATGGTGTAGAGGTATCCAGACTGTGCGTAGATCATGTCAAACTGTTGGGCTTTCAGTATGGCCTCTTCTTTGGATTGAGGATGTTCGGATGCGATGTCCTTTGCTATGGGTGGGAGCAAGGTTTTGAGAAACCAATCCAAGGAGATCCTGACGTCAAGTTGGATTTTACACAAACTACGATGTCGCTACCACTCATTAATGTTGTTGGTTATATGTGTTGTAGTGCTCTTGTGGCAGGATAACAATATCTCCACCCCTTTGTCATATCTGATGGGGAGTTGGAAATACTGCAGGAACATGAAAGCTAAGGAGTTGAAATATGGGTACTTGGCTTGCGGTATCTCAATGTACCATTTGGTTGCCACAACTGTGAGGGTGTGTTGGAATAGTCTTAGCCTGATCGAGTCATCTACAATGCTATTTGAGGAGCACCATAGATGAAATGTCATGATGTGATTTTGGGGACACTCCCCTGCTTTCCCTTCAAACTTGGGAATGTTTGAGGGAAGTTTGGTTGGCATGGGGGGACAAAAGGTTTGATGGCAGATGGGGTCATTTGTTAATAAAGCCAAATTAGGCAAGTTAAGATGAGCCATGAAATGCATATTTGACCCCAGGTTGATGTGAGATGGGGAAGGTATGGTGGTGGGGTTTCTAGGTGCATAATGTACCTGCATAGTTGGGGGTACTTGTGGCGCCATCGTAGATGGGCCAGTGCCACCAAGTGTGGTGGGAGGGATAGTGTGGGTGGAAGGGCCATTGCCCACATGTATGAAAGGAGGGGCAATGTAGGTGGAAGGGCCACTTCCCCCATGTGTAATAGGAGCGGCAGTGTAGGTGGAAAGGCCACTGCTCCCAAGTGTTGCAGGTGGAATGGCTTGAGTGGTCACTATGGGTGGTGGAAGCTGACTGATGATAGTTTGCATGACCATGCTAGGCCCACCTACAGGGTTGTTGGTGACTTTTTGTGGTGTGGAGATGGGTCCACTAGCGATTGCTATGCCAGAAAATGGATTCGAGTTTGCACCAGCCATGGGGCTTGATGCTGCTATGTGCAGGTCTGGTTCAGATTGATATGGGTCTGAATCTGAATCAGAGGCTGTGTGGCCTTCTGATGGTGTGAGAGGTCATCAAGAATGGTCTCAATGATGTCGGTTCAATGACTTGAATTGTGGTGGTTTACCTCTTAGGCATGAGGAAGAGCGCGACGAATCAATTGTGTTAGATTTGTGGTGGGAATGATTTTTTGGACCCCAGTTTGAATGGCTTCCTATTGGCTGTAGATGGCCACTCAGCCACCAAGACTGCCAGAAGACAACACTTGGATTTTTCCTCATGGGCGTTCTACTCAATCGGTGGGGGTCATTTCTTGTTTCGCTTGGCAATTCCTCTCAATGACCAACTACTTTGGGGTTCCCATGGTACTCCTCATAATGAGTTTCTGGGTAGAGCCCAAGTACTTCCCACGGTTAAGGCAGTCATGGACTTATGTCCTCAAAGACTGCAGATTTTTGAAATTAGTATAAATTAATCAATTTTAATGGCGTCATGAACTGAGTGGGGTTGGTTTACGTGGTATGGTGTGTATGTATTTCTATGTTTCTATTATTTGGTGGCTGCAAATGGTTTATGAATTCATCATATTATGGTTGAAAGTAGTAAATGAATAGAAATTTTGTAGACAGATACCATTTTTTACCCTGAATTGTGATAGCCTAACTAGGTGACTACCTTACACCTATATTCTTCTTCAACCAAGAGAAGGTGCTAGGATCTCAACACAATGGGACTAAGCCCATCTGTAGCTCCATAGGTCACCTCCCAGATGCAAGGTTGGTCAACAGGGAGGATGCTTAGTGCCATGAGAATCCCTCCTTCTCTACCCCCTCTACCTTCCAAGTCATCCGTTTTTAATGGTTTCGAACAATATTGGGTGAAGGGCCTATTACTATATGAGCTGTTCCCTTAGTCTTATCCCAAAATAAACTGAAGGGTGATGATTGGGTAGAGAAGGAATGGTAAGAAAGACTATTAATTTTATGTCAGTTTTAGTTAGGCTATGTTGGTTAACCAATTTTTTTTTTTTGAATTTACACTTTGTTTGTACATGAAATTGCAGTAAACTGAAACATAAACAAAAATGGGACTATGGTGTTGGACAGAGGCGGCTAAGCCACACTGACAGTCCTTAGTAAATTGAAAGTTAACTTCTGAGTGACAGACTGTACGTTTCAGGTCAAATGTGGTGAGGGGGTCACGAAATGTTTCTAGAAACAGGTGAGGGGATCGCATAGATTTCACAAACAGAAGCGGTCTGCCTTTCTGAAGAAAGTCACACCTTTCAGGGGAAAAAGCGTCACTTGGTCACACCAATGAGGCCTAAATGAGTGACATAGTCCCCTGTTTAGGCCCGATAAGTGTGACCTCCTCCGGATTGGGGTTTTTTTTTATCTTGAGTCAGATATGACTGACAGTAACCTATAATGTGGCCAAATGGACTCAGATTTGCCTTGTGGAGGCTCGACAGAAACAATAAAATGTAAATAAAAAGGATTTAAACTAGATTTGGCAAGAAATTTTAAACCTAGGGCACAAACTAAAATAAAATTTGAAATTAAAAAAACTGAACCAAGGATCCTGTGGGATCGACCTAGTATGGTCGCCAGTTCTGTAGTAGGGATTTCTCCTTGCTATAGGGGCAGGAATGGATTGCTTTTATCTTTAGGATGAAAGGGTAGGTTCCTGAGTGGAAATGCAAGAAAAATAAATAGAACAGAAAGGAAGAAAATATGGACAAGAAATGGTCGTTAGCCCTTCTGCAAGCAAGGTTAGGGATTTTCTCTGAGAACCTACAAACAACTATTGAAAACAACAATAAACCTACAAAACAAGCTAATAAACAAACCTACAAGCAAATATGGGTTAGAAAGCAACTAAGCTACTAAACAAAAGCATGAACAAATAATGCTATACCTCTTCTTTGGTGCAATGGGCCACCATGCCTTGGTTGGAAGAAGCACCTCTCTATCTCACTCAACAATGGAGGAGCTATGGCTCAATGGGGAAGATGAGTGGATGAGAGGGGGATGTCAGTGGCTTAAGAGACAAAGGGTCTCAAGGCATCCACAAACAGCATAATAGTATGCAAGGGAAGTGTCATTTGAGAGTGACCCCCATCCCTACTTTTATAGCTTTTTGGGGATTTTTAGGGTTTTAAGCCATTGGTCAAGGTTTTAGCCCCTTTTTTGGGCTTTTAGCCCATTCCACCCTAACTTTAGCTCCTTTTAGGGTTTTAGGCTCCTTTGAGGGGTTTTAGCCCCTTTTTGGAGGCTTTAGCCCCTAGGAGAGTTGTTTAGGCTCCTTTTTGGGGATTTTAAGCCCTTTTACTCATTTTTAAGCCTTTTTTAGGGTGTGGGGGTCTAATGGGGTGATACGAAGGTCTTCCTTGGGTGGTGTAGGCCATGTAGAGTCGAGTGAGGGATTTTTTGGGTTAACAATAGCATACCCTGTTTTTCATTTGACACAGTGCATTTGCATTGATTGTTAGGTGTGCATTTAACTTCTTGTTGCATCATAACAGCATTAGTTGCACGACCATTTACCCTTTGAGTAATAAATCCAATTAAAATCAACACATAATAAAATGAATTACACTCTTTTTGTTTATAGGGTGCACCAACAAGACTAGGTTTTAGGGTCTTGGAATAGTTCATTGTGAGTCAATTCTCCAAGACCACTAAATAAAAGAATTATGTGTTTGTCTAGGTGAGAGTGTGAAATCCTTTATATAATTAGTGTTCTCATGATCCTCCTCTTACAAGGGATTTAAGCACGAGGTAGTGTGAGCGGTTATGATTGGGATGACCCTTGGTTGTAACTGAGTAGCAGTGGAGATATTTACAGAATTGTATTTTTATCTGGGGGCTCTTTCGAGAGTTTTGGGATTTGCTACCCTACCCATATGGTCAATCCCTCCTGTGACTATCCACCTGAGCATTGATTATATCGAGGTGACCTTAGTTGCCTTACCTAGGTTATCGAGGGGGTATTTGTAAATGTTATTCTGCAGGTGTCTTGGCCAGGTAGGGGTCAGACAACATAGTCACTATATGCGTTGAAGCTGAGGGCCACTATAATTGGTTACGAACCTACACTTGTTGTGTATGGGAGTCTCAAGCCTCTCCTAGGAGAGACATACCTGCTTAATTCGGGAGCTGACATATCCTACCCTTGTTTGCTTGATTTTTGGATTTACTTTTTATAGGTGTATGCTCTGTGCACACTAGTTTCCCTAGGGTTTGAGTAATTAGATCGAGTCTTTTTATTTTTTGAGTCATTATTTATTTTGGCATGGCACCCCACCATTGTTTTCATTTAGCAGTACTTCTGCCTTCCACATCTCCTCCTCCTTCGGGAGAGAGAACTAGACAGTCCGAGTAGACTACTTCTCACTTTGATTCACACACCATGGGAGATCATGAGGATGATATTCTAGAGATATCTTCTCCACCTCACGAGGTTGGGAGGGAAGATCCTATTAGCACATATAATGCTTCACATGAACAACCTTCATGATCAGGTTATGATCCCTCATTCACACGTCGCCGGTATTGGTTTCTGAACGACGAGACTCACCATGAACCCATAAGCACTAGTCATCTTAGATATGACATGTCTAATATCCCTGCACCTGATTCGACACATTGTGTTGAGTCAGAATTTGGTCCTAAAACTATGCCCGAGGGTACTCGCATTCCTTTCCATGCAGAGAGATTTGGGGGCACTAGTCACATTGCACCCTCCATCCTTGTGGTGGAGGAAACTTCACATGTTCATCCTAGACCTAGTGTTAGTAATCCTATGTGGATACCAGAACCAAGATGAGTGAACATTGGGAACACCACTTACATTCCTTCACATGTCCCTTCATCCTCAAACCATGTTCCTCCTAATGAATTTTTAACGACTCATCCCCCCCCTAGTTCACGTGGGCCTTCAGGACAGAATGTTGCTACTAGCCATGTTCATTCTGTGACTTCTCGCATGGTAGTATCTCAAAGTCAAGTACAACCTGTTGTGTCAGTAGGTCGTGTACCTGTTTTTGGATCATCTCATGTTCCAGCTTATGGAGCTTCCCATACCCTTAACTATGGACATTCTCATGGTACATCCCATGGAACACCTTATGGATCTTCTCATGGACATTTGTATGGACCGCACTATCAACAAAAATATCAATCGTATGGGTATGGGTATCAACAACCCGCTTACTCTTCCAATTATGGATTCGTAGTGCCTCATAATCAAGGCACCCCACATCATAATGCTTCCATGCAAACCTACATGGTTCAAATGGGAGGATGTTATTATGGCCAAGGCCATGGTATTTATAGCAATCAACCTTACACGAATCAAAACTACCAGGGAGCGTGGAATCAATCGTCTCAACCTAGGCTCCCTTTCCTTGCAACTTTGAACTTGCCTGACTTGTCAAGATTGATGAACGATACTGTGTCTCATAACCTGGCATGGCCGGTTGTCCCTAAAAATATTCCTTCGGACATTCCCAAGTTTGAAAGTAAGGCTGGTGAAGATCCCGGTGAGCATGTCACCACTTTCCACCTTTTGTTCTCTTCCAATTCCTTACATGATGATACCATTTGTTTTGAGGCTATTTCAACGCACCCTAATGGGTTCCACAGTGAAATGGTATATAGAGTTACCGAGGGGGGGGGATTATGCTACGTTTGATGATCTTGCGCTGAATTTCCTTAGTCATTTCCAGCTACCCATATGTTATGACGTTGGTACCAAACTCTTGTTGACCTTCCAGCAATATAAAGCCACAGACATTTCTGATCATATTCAAGAGTGGCATAGACAAAAATGGTTAATCAAAGATTTTATAACACCAAAGTTTATTCTTGAGTGGTTCCTCAAATATTTGTTACCTTACATATTGAAGGATATTTCGACATTCGGAGTTCAAAAGAAGGAACAGGCTATTTTTAGGGCACAAGAGTTGGATTTGATATATGCTCAATCTGGACTTTTGCATGAGATTATACCCAATGCTCTTAGGTCCAATTTTGACCCCAAGGTCAAGCCTGGGCCACATGCCGATGGTATTGTGGGTTGTACAAGTACCAAACATGTAGACTTGGTTGTGAAACAAGTGAGCCAATTTTAGGTTAACTAGTCTACGTTGGGACAAGCTACAGCTTCATCTCAACCTACCCAATCGGTGAATGTAATTTCTGTGCAAACGTTGAATGTGAAAGGCAACCAGCAGCCTGGAAGGAATAAGAAAAAAAGGGAAAAATAATCATAAAGGTGGGAATAAGAATGAAAATGCTAATAATAATGACAAGAACACTAATGCTAGGGGCGACAAGCAGTCTAAACGTAAGGTGAAGTTTCCTTGCAAATTGTGTAAGGAGGACCATCTCACTCACTTGTGCCCTCGTATGGAAGATGCCTTGAGGTTCATAGCACAGGGGGCAGCTGTGTTAACTAATCCTTTACCCAACAATAAAAATATGAACATGAGGACCATTGATCCTGGTTTTGCATCGGGTGGAAATCAAAACCCGCCGGAAGCCACTAGTTGTCATGTATGCATCAACATGATGAGTGATACTAAGGTTGTGACTCATATGAAAGACTACGGTTCATCACAACTAGACCTTGAGAAATAACCTTCCCCACTTGAGAGCCCTTTGCGAATTGAAAAGCCTATGGATAAAGCTGAAGCTCCACCTCGCATTCCTAAGGGAGTCTTAAAGCATTCCGGGAATAATCCTAATGCTTGAGCTACCCAAAACTATTCACTTGTCAAGGATTTAGGCTAGACTCCTTGTGTGATGTCCACGTTAGAAGTGCTTCAGATTTGTCCTTCGTAGAGGAAATATTTGTTATCTGCTCTTGGGGTCAGTGATGATAACACTTCTACTATGATCAAATTTGAAACCATGGGAGTACAACCTCACTTGCCTTACTATGTGTCTCCTTTGATTCATGTAGAGTGTCTTAACAACACCATCAAGTGCACTGTCATTGATGAAGGCGCTGCTGCTTCCATGATGTATTTGTCTTGTTGGAAGGGCTTAGGTTATCCCAATTTGTCTCAATCTGCTACTTTGTTGATAGCTTTCGATGGTAGATCATTTTGGACGCATGAAATTCTTCCTTCCTTAAAGGTCCAATTGGGAGGGAAGACTGTCGCGATCGAGGTCAAGGTGGTTGATGTGCCCCTTGACTACAATATTTTATTCGGTCAAAATTGGATGTATAGTATGCAAGCTGTAGCTTCTTCCCTCTTTTGAGTGATATGCTTTTAGTTTAATGGGAATATTGTTATGATTTCAAACTCCATTCCAAAATCTGAGCGTCAGTGCATCATCGGGAGCTTCTATCTCGATTATCGATCATTCTCATCTGGCAACTGGGAGTGTGGGCATAGGTATGTATCCTTCTCTTATGGGAACCATTAATTGTCCTGCACCCATCTTTATGATTTAGTCTAGTTTTGGTGGGGCTTCATCATCATTGAATTCGGTATCTTTTCAGACTACGCATATGGAAGATCCTTGGATTCTTCCTTCACTGATTACTTTGAGTGTGCCCACTGAGATTGATTTGCTATTTCCTACAACAATGGTGGCTTATCAAGCAAATATTGATAAGTTTGCATATCCTAGTCCTTCCTCTTCATGGATAGAGGAGGAGGACTCGTAAATGCGGTCGACATGGGAAATAGAGTCATCTCACTCACATGATTTCCTCGATGATGTTTTTCCATCAGATGAAGCTATCCTTTAGGCCATGTCGTAGTCCACCAGTAGCTAGAGTAGTCTTGGTTTGGACCTCAGGCTACCAAGACACCAAAAATTGTATAAACCACATTTCCGTAATGCTTATTGGGCAATAAGATCACCTTTCACAGCCTCCTCCACATCACCATGCTCTCTTTCCCTCTAGTCTAACACCATCCTATAGAAAAAACCAAATTTTTGATCAAATTTTGCCTTTGAAAACCTTGTTTGCAGCCCTATACATGACTGTTCTCAAAACAGCCGTGTATGTACGCAGGTTTGGGTGCTTTTTCCACATATGGCGAGCCCTATACACGGAAAAAATCTCGATTTCTGCGTGGGTCAAAACACACAAATATGGATGGCTTAAAAAATAAATTGGACCATGAAAATTCAAAAAATTTGCATGAAATTGGAAGAGGAGGGAATGAAAATCTACTTGTATCAAATGGGGAGAGATTCCGCCGAACGATGCTCCCAGAATTCGCTTCTGAATTTCTGAGCTCAAATACACTATGTTGGGTAAAAATTTCAAATGATATGAAAATTTTTAAATTTTTTACTATTTTAAGAAATTTTTTGAAATTTTTATCTGATTTCTATAGTTTTTGACCATTTTGGACCGTTTGAACTAATTTGATGATGTAGGAGTCCATTTTGAGTGCGGTTTGACCGTGGCTTTGGTACATTTGTGCCTACTACAGGTATTATGTCTAAAATGGCATATAGGTTAGGTTTCACATCCGTTTACATTTTGCATAACCTTATGGCCGTTTCATTTTAACCTTAGATATGAACCCATTCCATCTTGTCACGGAACCTTCTTGCTGCTTTTAGAAGTGACATGTTGTGAATGGTAGATATTTAGCATACATGGGTACCCTAGTTAGATCCTGTTTGCATTTGTTTCCCATGATGACATTTTTCCTTTAGGGCGTGGGAGTCCTTTGTATAGTACCACCATGACTTTGAGCAAGAGCTTCATACTCCTCTTGACCTTTATGCTATCCTTTTCCCTGGGACTCCCTTGTATATGTAAAGTTGTAATTGCATTATCATGAGTTTTGCTTGCCTTTTTTGAGCCTTATGTCAGCTTCCCTAACTTTGATTATCATCCATATAGCTCGAGCTTGTCTCATATCTAGCCAAGGAGAGTTGTTTTCTATATCTTTTGCAGCTTGATTCCCCAATTTTTACTGGGAGGGGACTTTCCCTCGAGTTTCTTTATCCTGCACATGTTTCCTTGGATTGAGCATAGGTATGTTGCACTACTTGGAACTAGTTTTTTTTCCCTGTGACACTCATATCCTCCTAGATTTGTAACTATAAAGGACTTTTATTATTTTTTCAAGCTTTTCAAAATATCTGAAAAAGTCGAAAAAAAATTCAGAAAAGAAAAAAGCCGGACAGGAAAAGATGTTATCTTTGGTAGCAGTCGCGTTGTGTCACCTTTGAATAGAGAATTGTATATCACATCCATTGGTTGGGTTAGTAGTTTGACTTAAGGAGTTGTACTCGTATCTTTGATTTTATCTCCACCAACTAGTTAAGCTTCCAGTCCCTATGTAGCCTCTGTCGATGCCTCATGTGTCGCAAAGATGTCCCAGTTTTGTATATCGAGTCTATGCTACCTACATTCAGTCACCATTCACCTTTATTATCTTGTTCGAAGGAAGTTGAAGCATGAGTCGTCCATTCCTCAGTTTTCTTGACTTTGCATGTCGGCCATTCTCGGTACGGTTACTGGTTCATGCACATATTTTTTGAGTCCTTCCACATTATACAACATTGCTGAGTACCTCATGTTGGTTGATGGGGGATGCCTTAATGCCCTCCTTCCAGTGGATTCCATCCCATCGACTTCAGATCATTTATTTTGGAATAGGAGTCTAGAGTCATTTGAGTGCCTTGAGACTTACAGTCATTAGTGGTAGGTTCTCTCACCATCAAGAATTTTGGGAATACATCAATGTCCCCTGATCAATGGATTATTCCAAGTGTTCGACCTCAACACATTTATTCGTACTTGTTAGATTGCACTCTAGTACCTTGATTCCCATTTTCATTATCGATGGGTGATCTCGCATCTATTAATGGTATACATATATAACACCTTTAGGTCGCGACCATCAAAACCTAGAGGGTGTAACCAAATTCATGATCCTTCACCATGTTGTCTCTCTGTGCAACATTACCTTGCGAAATCCTTAGCAACTGTTTATTTTCACCGCTGAGTAATATGCGTTGTTCATTTTGACCACTGCGTAACCTATAGAACCTCATGATGTCCTTTGTGGTTGTATCATAAGGTATTTTTTGGACCGTGTTCCTGATTTCCTATTGGCCTATTTCCTCATCAATCGTCGATCTCAAATGGTGCTAATTCGTCCTGCAAAGTTCTTCAAAATTTAGCACTGGTATGAACCAGGTGCTAATAGGGGCTCCAACTCAGGGATGCTATCCTCCCTGTGAGGTGGAAAATAATTTTTTAGATGAGGTGCCTCATCCATTGGGTTGATCCCAATCTTTCCTTGAAAATCCCCAACTCTGTTCAAAATTTTCCAAAAAAGAAAAACTAGGTGACAGCATCCCTTGGAGACCTCATTGCCTTCACCTCGGGCTTTAAGTCTATCAGAGAGCCATCCACACATGAAATGTTAAAAGGAAAATGGTATATACAATGAAAATGGGGATGATATTTCTTACATAAATTAATGTTTGAGGAGCCTCCCATTTACTAGAGCTCTAGATACCAATCCACCCTCCATTTCTTCCAACACATAAGCGTTCTTTCCTTTGAAGGTTGCAATATTATATGGGCCTTTCTATAGGTGATCAAATTTTCCATGTTTCCCATTTTCCTCATGAAGTGAATACCATTGCAACACTACATCCCCTACCTGGAAATCATCAGGTTTGGTTCTCCTGTCAAGAACCTCTTTCATCTTGTCCTAAAATTGCTGAGTTCTGTAAAAATATTCTCCCTTTGTTGTTGTAACTCAACCAACAGATACATCCTACTCTCAGTAGGATGGGTTTTAATGTCCTCTCCTTGCAACAATCTCATTACTGGAAATATTAGGGAGTTAGGAAAATTACCTCTGAACCATAGACCAACTGGAATGGTGAAGTTCCAATTGACTTCTTCACACTAATTTTGTGAGCCCATAAAGCATGGATTATATTTGTGTGCCAATATTTCTTGTTTTCCTGCAACAACTTCTTTATGATCCTCATAAGACTCTTGTTTAAAGATTCTGTCAGTTTGTTTCCCTGGGGGTAATAGGTTGTGGATTTCCCTAGCTATATTTGATATTTGAATCAAGAGTATATCATATTCCTGGGAAACCCAAACCTTATCAATGATTATCTTCCTAGGAACCCCAAACCTTAATAGAATATTCTCCTCCAGAAACTGCATGATCACTGTTTCAGTTTCCTATCTTATGGGGATGGACTCAATCCATTTTGTGAAGTAGCTAGTGGTGGTGAGGATACACTTGTGCTTCCCTGAAGAATGAGGATTAATTTATCTGATAAAATCTAGCCCCCATTTCTAGAAAGGGGATTCAACCTTAATAGGATTCAAAAGCAATGGAAACAACTTCCTTCTACCTTAAAAAATCTAGCATTTATGGTAGGAAACCACTTTCTTATGAGCATAAAAAATTATTATAGGCCAATAGAATCCTACTCTCATGATCTTGTTTACTGTGGATTTCTAGTAGTGATGCGCTCCACACTCCCCTCCATGAAATTATTCAATAAGTATCTTGGCTTCCTGCTCATCCACACAGTTTAGTAGGATTCCTCCGGGCTCTTTCCAATACAACTTCTCGCTCAAGATACAAAACCTCATTTCCTTTTGTTTGAGGAATATGGCCCTTATTTTATCCATGCCCAGTGGTTCCTATAGATGATGTAACAAAAAAATGATATCAACGTACCACGGGGACAATATAAAATGCTCACCTACTGGGGGACTTGGCTGCTCTTGAGGATTATGTTCTTCAGCTGACAATTCAGCAATCATGAGCAAGATGAGGGAATTGTAGTTGGACTGGGCCATAAGCTTGGCTACTCCCTGGCCTTTGATCAATTTTGTGAGTCTGATTTCCAAGTCATACTCAAGCAGAACTGCTATCCACTTTCCAATTTGCCCCTCTAGATCAGGTTGGGTCAGAATGTCTTTCACAACGCTGGTGGAGAAATGAGCAATGATGTATACTCGAAATTCCTTTAAGGCCTGCACCAGAGCATAAGCCTTCCTATGCAGGATATTTTACTTCAGGGGAGAATCCCTTAGGGTCTTGCTATAGAAAGTAATGGGCTGCTCATGGCCTTCATGGTTCTTTTGCAGCAGTACCCCTGCCATTGTGTTTTTTGAGGAAAATGAAAATGTGAGAAAGACTTTGGAAAGATTAGGGCTTGCAAGTACAGATGCTTCAGCTATGGACCTCTTTATGCCTTCAAAGGAATGTTTGGCTTTAGGATTCCACCTTATTTCCTGGTCCTTTCCTATCATGTTGGTTACATATTTCACTATTTCCGCAAATACAACTATGAATTTTCCCAAGAAATTACCTTTCCTAGAAATGATTGAACCTCGACCTTATTTTGAGGGAACTCAATCTTGCTGATCGTTTCAACCATCTTTAGATCTATCTTGATGCCCTCTTGAGAGATTATATTCCCCAACAAATTCCCTTCTTTCATAGTAGAGAATGAATTTTTAGGATTTAGGGAGATGCCAAACTTTCTGCATTTCTTGAACATTCTCAACACGTGGGGAACATGTTCTTCATCAGACTTGGAGAAAATAGTGATATCGTCCAGATAGATGACCATAATTTTTTTCTTTTCATTGATGAATTCTATGTCCATGGCCCTCTGGAAAGTAGCTCCTACATTCATCAACCCAAATGACATATTAGCATACATGAAGGTGCCCGAGGGTGTGGTGAAAGTTGTCTTCTCTTGATCCTCTGGGTGCACCATGATCTGGTTATAACCTGAGAAACCATTTAGACTAGAGATCCTCTGCAAACCCACTACTTTTTGCAAGATATGGTTCATTTTGGGGAGGGGATAATGATCCTTCAGAGAAATTATGTTCAGGTTCCTGAAGTCAATATATATTCTTATTTCCCTGTTCTTCTTTCTGACAGGGACCATATTTTCCACCCAGCGTGAGAATATGAGGGCTACAATGATTTTGGCCTCAAATAACATTTTCATCTCTTTTTCTACTAGGGGCATCATCTTGGGGTTGTTCCTTCTCAGCTTCTGTTTGAATGACATATCGTCCTTATTTATTGGTATGGTATGCTGGATGATGCTCGTATCATAATACTTAAGGTCCTTGTAGCTCCAAGAAAACACATCTAAATACTCCTTCACAAGTGAGATGTATCTTTTCTTGGCTTCAGGTCAAAGGGTCCTTGCTATTTTGATGATATTAGGTTTCTTTTCTGTCCCAATATTTACTTCCTCAACATATTCACGGCTTGGGACCAGTTAAGGTTCTCTATCCATATCATTAGGATTGAAAACTTTCTCTAGAGGAACCAAACCCATGGGTATGGAATTACCTTTCAACTGCAAAATATCCTTTCCATAGAGGTTGTTCACATATTCTTCCTGGCCCTCAACCTCCTTAGTTTCATCACTCTCATTATTTTCAACAACAACAATATCCTCTTCCCGGAGCACTTCTTTTGGATCCACAGTCTAGATTTGTAATGGTTCTTGCGTGGGAGGAATCCCCTCTAGAAGTTCGTTTTCTTCATCAACAACCAATCCTTGAAACTCCTCACTAAGGTGAGGAACTTGTGAATTTGATTATCATCCTCAAAGCCTTTCCATCTCTTCATGTTATCTGGGATAGAAGGCCTATGCCTCACTTCAATTTCATATTTCCCTATAGAGTGCATGGGGACCTCGAAAGATGTTGTCAAAGTGGCCAGGGAATCATCCACACAATTTTGTACTCTGGGAATTAGATTGAAATTAGATTCTTCAAAGAATTCAATGAGGTCCTGGGAAGCATTCCTATAGCTTCTCATCCTGGGATGTCTATCCTGATACTCACCAGTCATTTGCTGAATTATTATCTCAGAATCCTCATTTAACACTACCCTATTGACTTGGAGATCCTTCAAGGCTAGAATTGCAAATATCATAGCCTTGTATTCTGCTTCATTGTTTGTGCAGCCAAAATCCAAATTGTAAGAGTAATTTAAATCTTACACTCCATGGGGTCTCATCCATACTCCAGATCCATCCTCTTCTTTACATGTTGATCCCTCAAAACTCACCTCCCGCAACAATTCTAGATTTTCTTGAGCAGGAATGAAGGCGACATTCTGGATATAGGAAATGTCTTCATCCCCTTTAGTAAAGAAGATAGAAAATCCCATCTCTGTATCCAATGAATATATGGGGTGATTGTGTGGCCTTTCAGCATTGGTTACCATATATGCCAACTTTTGTTCTCTGAATATCCTTCTTTGTATCCCAAATATAGGGATAGTGGAACATGACATGTCCATCTTGAGGGAACATTTGAGCTTGGATGGCCAATATCTTGACAAGAACATTTTGAATTTCGAGGGAATATCAGCCACAACCACATCCATGACCAGGGTTTTGGTAGGTATCTGGGCTAGAGAGATGACCAAGTCTTTGAGCAGGCCTAGACACTTGAATTTATTAGAATCAAAGGTGAAGAGATATTTGTAGGGTCTGGTTACTTCCAACCCCAGTTCATCCATGATTCTCTTGGGCATCATATTGTGAGAGGCTCCTGAATCTAGCGTGGCATTATGTAGGATGGAATTATGTATGTTCAAGCTACTATATAGGGGGGAAATTATTCATCAAAGGGTTCATCAACATGGGGTCCGAAAAGGATGGTGGGTCTATCTTCTTGTAGATTCAGGCTATCAGATATGGCAGATATTTCTCCAGGAGGATTTAAAATCGTGTCAATTTTAGAATGATACTCTAAATTTTTTAACAGTTTAGTGAGGGGAACAGATATTTTTATCTTTACAATTTCAGCCTCCAGATTGAAAGAAGTCTATCCCTAATGAGAGTGTTGTAATGCCATAGATCACATAAGGTTACCAATAATACACACTAAAACATATATAAACAAACAAAGATAAGAGATAATAACAGATAGGTGAATTAACCGATTATATTACATGAATGAGTCCATACAACATAGAGAATTGAACTGAGTTCTCATCTAGCTCAACAGCCTAATATATATAATTATAGAACGGTTACAAAATAACTACCTGTCGGTTCGGTGAACCGACACGACCTTAGGTGGCTGACCTATTCTCTTAGTTTAGTCTATCGATCGACTTAGTCACCTGATTGACTAAGTCGGCCCATCGACTTAGTCAGTTGATCGACTAAGTCAGCTCTCGTTTAATTTTACTTATCGACTTGCTCCTTATACATATCCCCCATGAACAAAATGTTTCTTCGTCCCAAAGAAACAGGGAGGTACAAAATTCCTGCTGGCCTTTAATATTTATTGCAGTGGGCTGTGAAGTTTGACAGTCGGTCGTTTATGTATGCAGACTTCTTCAATGGTTGGGGCTGTGACGGTGAGGTGATGTTGGAAATCTATCCATCTCTGCAAAAAATTTTGGATGTCGATGGTGAGTGTGGTTAGGGCTGATAAGATTGACATGTTTTTTGCAATGGGAACTTCAGCTATCCTCTCCATTTCGGGACCCATAAAATGGTCCTTCTCCTCTATATTTTTGATAAGTCATTTCATCTATGGGCAGATGATGGAAACTTTCTCTAAGTTAGGGAGAGATTGTTGCACCCATTGATGTGCTTCCCTTTCTAGTTTCTGCAGTTTGGCGGTTTCAAGCACTATCTGTTCTTCTATTGTTGTTCTGAGTGCTTCCTCAGTGGTCTTTCTACTCTCCAGTGCCTAAATCCCTTGCTGAGTCTATCATGTCTGCTGATAAAATTCCCATAGTGAGTAGGCCAGTCTCTTAGTACTTCTTCGGTTACAACAGACTCCACCATATGATCCTGCAACACTTTATAGGCTTCAAAAAATGCAGTGTGTTGTGCCAGTAGGAGTCGGGTAGTTTCCTCTTTTTGTTCTTCCTTAGTTTGTTAAATGTGTGCTTCGAGGGTTGACACCATGCTCTCAAATAGCTGATACGCTCTTTCAAGCAGTCTATCTATGTCAACCTCTATGGGGCTCGGCATGACGAACTGGGCCAAATTCCTGCATTTGTCAAGAAACTTCACCTATTCTGCATTTTTGTCCTGGAGTTCTTTATTTCTTCGCTCACTCTTGGTTTTTGCTTCACTTACTAGGGTTTTGAGGAGTTGTCCCATCTCTGTGTTGGTCAATGAGCTTGCATCCTTCAAGCTAATTTGGAGTTTGGAAGGATTTCCATGATGCTCCTTCTTTTGTTTCTCCTTCCTCTTCTTATTCTTTTCTTTATCTGATTCTTGTGTACCTGCAACAGTCGAGCTGGGATCTTTGGTTTGTGGGATAGAGGTCGATGTTTTCTCTGGTTGGGGAGGTGGGGTGGCTACAACCTTTGGTTGTTTGGATGTGGTTGGTTGTGGTGGGCCTTTTTATAAGTCAAGGGGTGGTGGTGGTGGAGTGGGAAAATTATCGGGGGTGATTGGTTTGGGGGAATTGTGGGTGAGTGGTGGATTGTCGGGTTGAGGGGGAAAGTCGACGAACATTTTATCGATTTGTTGGGCTATGTCCTCTTCAGTCTCTTCTTCTTTAGTCGGTGCAGTGGCTGGTAGGTCGACTTGGGGTACAGGGTCGGTCGATGCAATAATTGAGGACTGTCATGCAATCAGTTTGGAATCCTTGTCGATATTTCTTTCGAAAGTTGACAATATGGTTGCAACTATTGGGGACTGTGTGACCTGTCCTGGTTGGTGTCTTGCAGATGTGAAGATAGGTGCCTGTGTATAAATTTTTTGAGCTGACGTAAAAATTGTAGGCAGTTTCTCAAAGAAATCCTGCAAGTCCCTATCTCTGTCGAATTTTTATTTCACAGCCTCTGGCATCACACTTTTGCATAAGTTGAGGGGGCTGACTGACTATGGTGCTGGTTCTTGTTCCTTTGTTATTTGTGTCGGTGATGGGGGTGGAGGCTTCGACACAAGATCAACGACGTTTTCAGGCATCGTCATAGTCTTTGCTTTTTTCGGTCGACCTGCTTGTGCTCCAGCATCAACAAATCACTGGAACTAGGTTTTGAATGGTACTTTATTTGCTGCAGCATCCTCTATGATGTCGAGGGCCATGCTTTCCACTTCATCCTTGTTCTCTAATGATTCAACAATGATAAGCTTGCGCTTACCTTTACGTTGTTGTTTCTTGTGTTTTTATTTTCTTCCTGGCTGCTGCTATTTCTTTTGAGAGTTTTTGGATAATGATTTTTGTAACAGCATATTTAGGGTTTTCAGGTTCTGGCTCATCCATCGGTTCCTGAGTCAGGATGACACTTTCTGCAGCCAGAGGAGTTATCTATTATTGTGGTTGTGTCTTTGGCTTTGGATTTGTAGTCTAGGGTTCTGTTCTTTTTGTAGTTGGTGGTTTGATGATTATTTGTAGTTGACCAGTTTCTCCTCTGACAAAAATGTACCGATGTAGAGGTTGAGCTCATAGTCTTCCTCTTTTTTTGGTTCATGAGTGGCTCCTCGATTGAGAAGTTGATCTATTTTGCTACTACTGGTACTGGTAATTTTGTCTTGTCCTATCAAGATAGTTCCCAGAATATCTGGTCGACATATGGATAGTAATCGAGGGCTTTGGCGTTGGAATTGTCGCCCTGTATGTACCACACTGAGGTATGGTCAAGCTCCTTCTGGATGTGGGAGTTCACTACTATATTTCATCGGATGTTTTGAGGCACCCTCCATCTAGTCATGCAGAATTTGAGTTGTTGGAACTAGTTCTTCAGAAATACTTTCCCATGCTCCAGTTTGTGCAAAGTCCCTTTCTGGGAGAAGGGTTTAAACCTCCACATGTCGAACTTCAATGGTTCCTGAAAGACTGGGCTCCCTTCTAGGAAGATGTGGTACATTACAATCCATAAGATGAGGGAGGGGAACTTGATGATTCCCCTCATTTATTGACCATGCTCACAGATGGTCTTCACCATGTCGGTGACATATTCACCCCATCTATAAATTCATCTGTCGGTGGCAATAGTGTTGACGAATTCTAGCATTTATAACTTAAGTTTGTTGCCTTGACCTGCTAGAGTGAGTGTTATTGCAATGATTTTGGCCATAATATATGGCGTTTGGGTTGTGATTTGGCTAATCATCAACCCCTTGGAATTTTTACTGGAAGGTGACCCAGTGAGCGCTTCGACTAGTCCTTCTTTGATTTCAACTAGTACGAGGTCTCCTTTATTAGAGAGACCAGTCAGCTTGGAGATGAAATCTCCAGAGATGTCGAATGGCGCGTCGAAGTAGAACCGGCCATTGTGATATTAACTGATGATGAATTTGATAGCAACTTCCTTCATTCCACCAAAGCTGGCCATCAATGGTGCGTTGGCATAGCTAAAAAGAGTGTTGCGTTTGATTTTCTCTATTGCTTGAGTGGCCTTTCTGTTGACAAAGGCTCATTCTTGTATTTTGGTCCATATATTTTGCCATGAACCTTCCTGGACTTTGGAAATTTTGATGTTTTTCAGCCTGCGGACTAAAGGTGTATACGCTGCCTATATCTCCTTGGATTTAGCCGAGGCTCTAGTTTGTTTGGGGGCCATTGTGTCGGTTTAGTGAAATGAATTTCGATGATCCATTATTTATAGGCGATGCTGTGAGTGTGTGCATCAATGGGTGTATTAATGGCATATGTGATGTTCCAGCTAGAGTACGTGAGTGTGTTTTAATGATGAATTGCTTTCGGTGCTCGATGTCATGAATGTACGATGGGACTATCGAAGTCATTGGTCGATGTTGGTGATGAGAATGGTTGTTGGAAAATAGGGAAGACCCGGGTTTTATACCTTTAACTTCGCACCAACAAAAGACCCATAGTGTTGGCCCTTTCAGCAACAGCCTATGAACAGGTTGCAGTCTCACCCGAAACAGCTATGGGGTGCCGCAGAACCAGATTTCTGCAAGCAAAAGAGGGATATTACTGTACCTTTTAACTTTTAACAGATTATAAATATAAATCACAGAGCTTAGCATTCACTTGTTTAGCTTCATATTTAGATAAACAAACAGTGACTTGCACAACCCTTTACTAGGAATTCACAGCGAAGTTAATGTCTAGCGGTGATATCTACTTATCAGATATATAGATATAAATGCATGAAATAACACAACATAAACAACACACAGAACCATGACACAAGATATAACGTGGTTCACCCCCAGTGTAGGGGTTATGTCCACAGAACTATGTTTTATTCAATATTTCTACAAAAACCACAGTTCTGATCTACGCACTCAGCTGCAGATCCCTTCAGTCCTCAAAGCCGTGCACACAGCTGCAGGCCTCTATGTACATAGCTACAGATTTCCTTATCACCCAAAACCCTCTACGCACACAGCTGCAGAGGTCATCCACGCACACAACTAGGACTTAACCTTTTCTTACAAAATTAGCCTTAGCTTCGCATCAATTCCTTTTACACAAAAAGCCTAACCTTACTTACTTACAAGAGTGCCTATTTAAACAACGAACTATTACAAAACCATGGACTTAAACCATGGGAACCCTGAACCCTAAACCCTGGATTTAACCCATGGTTTTATTACAAAATAAGGTTTTTGACTCAGCCCCGACACCCCTAAGACTATTTTGAGCTGTAGCTCTGCTTACAAACTCCCAAAACCCACGGATCTATCCACCTTAAGGACCATTAGGGTGCGCGCCCCAACAGGCCCCTAAGACTCACCAGTGGCCCATCTCGGGACACTCAACTGATTTTCTGGTGGTAGAATCTTGTCGACGAAGCCTGGTGCGCTGCTTGCTGAAGCCATACATGCGGTTGCTGGCTGGTTGTTCCTTTCCCTCATGAATTGCTGGTTAAGGCCTTCTGGATCTATCAGCGACTCCATCCTTCGATTCGCTTGTCACACATTTGACCATCCATAACTTAGGGTCCCCATATTTGTGTGTCAAGGTGCATAAGACAAACAGCCGCTGTGGTTCTGTCAAACTAGGAGGATACATCTTGGGATGTTTCAGAGTTTTTCTGTGAAGACCGGTGCTGTTCTTTGTGCGGCATAGAGCACACTTCTGCCTTTCTTCCGACCCCATAGAGTGAACTTCTGCCTTTATTTGTGCCTTGGTTGAGCATGGCTGCCCAGGTGGATTACTCAGAAGGTTCAGCAGACCTCTCTCCCTGACCACTCGTAATAACTTCTGGACTTCATGATTATTCGACATAGTGGTAATTGAAGAAACGAAAAGACATGCACAATGCATGAGTCACATGATGATGTAGCTTCTTATAGAATCCCAAGACAAAATCTGTCATCATGGTGTATTAATAATGCCAAACCTGATGAAGTGTCGGCAATCCTATCCACACGGCGCCAGATTTTCCCAAGATCTCATTATTGCAGGCAGTGAGGGTAGTTCACGTGCTGGCACTGCCAAGTCTAGTTTGTCCCATCCGTCACATTTTAAGCTGCAACACACTTTTAATATTCAACATAACTACTAGCTTTAGCTTCACCTTGACAAGAACCTTCGACACAATATTAACCTTCGAACTTTGACAGCCTTCCACACTTCATAGTTTTGAGGACAGCTTCATTATAGTCTAGCACTCAATTTCAACTGTTATTGGTATTTAGACTGTCCTTCCTGTGGTTACTTCTGATTAGAAGGTCCTGGCCTGTCCCTATACTTCTTTAAATGACTGCCATTTACCATAGAAGGTAACATTTCTCCATTCAACTTAGCTAATTGGACTGCTCCTCCATCAGTAACTTTCTGTACTATGTATGGTCCTTTCCAATGTGTCTTGAACTTACCCAGGAATTTCATGAATTTGCTATCATATAAGAGCACAAGATCACCCTATTGGAACTGCTTCTTCTTGATATGTCTATCATGCCATGCTTTTTCTCGAGCTTTCTGCACTTGCTGCTGGAACCCTGCAATAAATCTGTCCTCTTCAAGTTCTAGTAGCTTTGTTAGCCTTTCTATTATTATCGCTGGGTCATCCATCTTTGTGAAAGAAGATATTCTAAGTCTAGGAACAATGTATTCCATGGGCATGACTGCTTCTTTCCCATAGACCAACCCAAAAGGTGTATGGCCTGTCAATTTCTTGTAGGTAGTCTTATAAGCCCATAGTACTGCTAGAATTCTAAGATCCCAGTCATTTCTGTTAACGTTGCAAACCTTCTTCAGAGCCTGTTCAAGGATCTTATTAAAAGCTTCGACAGTACCATTTGCTTGTGGATGATAGGAAATACTCGTCTGATGATATACCTGGAATTCTTCAGTCAATACTTCAATAGTCTTATTTAGAAAATGTGAGCCCTGATCACTCATAAGGACTCTAGGGCACCCAAATCTGGACAGAATGTTATAAAAGATGAACTTTGCAGCTGTAGCAATGCTACAGTTCTTGACCGGTTGAGATTCGGCCCATCGGGTAAGGTAATCAGTTGCTGTAATAATGTATCTTGCTCCTGACTTCTTTGCGGGGGGGTTGATAGGTCCAACAAAATCAATAGCCCATTTTTCAAAGGGTTGTAAAGTTACCTATGGGACCAGAGGCATCTCATCCCTCCTGGATGGTTTTCCCATGTATTGATAGATGTCACAACTGTGGCAATATTCTCTTGCATCCTTGTGAATTGTGGGCCACCACAGTCTGGCTGTAAGAATCTTCTGTGCTGTAGCTTTTCCTGCATAGTGACCTCCTACTGCCCCAGAATGTGCCTCAGCCAAAATTAATAGCTTCTCATGTTCTAGGACACATCTACGTAGTATTTCATCTAGGCCCATCTTATATAATTGTCCTGCTATTAAGGTAAAGTCAGCTGCTCAAACCACCAGCTGCTTCTTCTGCTGTGTTGTCATCTCAGCGGGTGGAAAACCTGTAGACAAATACTGAACAATATCCTGAAAGTATTCATCAACCATCTGGATGGAAAACAACTGGGCATTAGGAAGACCTTCATCTAGGCTGATAGGTTCTTCTCCCAACTCAAGCCTCGACAAGTGGTCAGGACCTAGATTCAGTCTTCCTGGCTTGACTATGATCTCAAAGTCGTATTCCTGAAATAGAAGCAGCCATCTGCATATCCTTCCACCTAGCACAATATTTTTAACCAAATAATTCAAAGCAGAATGGTCAGTAAACATCTTAAAATGAGAGCCTAACAGATAATGTCGAAACTTCTGCAATGCATACACCATATCTAGACCTTCTCGTTCTGTCGTAGTATAATTTTTCTCTGATGTGGACAATTTCCTACTTGCAAAAGAAATGGGGTGATCAATATTACCTTCACCTGACTGGGCCAATACTATACCCAGAGCAATGGAGGATGCATCAACATGTACATGGAATTCCTTATTCCAGTCAGGGAATACTAGGATGGGAGCAGTTACCATCTTTTCCTTCAGAATATCCAAGCTTGCTTGACACTCAGGTGTCCATTCGAACTTAATATCTTTCTTCAACTATTTTTCCATCGTAGCAGTAATTTGAGCATACCCTTTAATAAATTTTCTATAATATCTGGTATGACCAAGTGTAGTGTGAAGTTGTCTAACAGATGTTGGAGGTGGCAGGTTCACAATAATAGCTATCTTCGCCAGATCCATCATCAAGCCTTGTTTACATACAATGTGACCTATAAGAATCCCAAAAGGCACACAAAAGATACACTTTTTCAAGTTCAAGGAAATTTGGTGCTGTCTACATTTATCCATCATAAGTCTTAAACTAGTGATATGGTCTTTTAGTAACCCAAAAATAGTCCAATCATCAAAGTAAACTTCTAGGAATTTATGTATATATTCCTTAAAGGCAGAGATGACTACTCTAGAAAATATAGCAAGTGCATTCTTCAATCCAAAGGGCATAACTGTATACTGAAAGGATCCCATTTCTGTAGCAAAGGTTGTCTTATGTCAATCCTCTGGGGCAATTCGGATCTGATGGTAACCTGAAAATCCATCAGTAAAAGAGTACACTTCCTGACCCCTAACATTGTCTAACACTTCATCCGTGAAAGGTGTGGGGAAAGGATCATGTAGACGAGCATCATTCAGCTTCCTTAAATCAACACAGATGTGGATTTCACCCTTAGTATTCTTCTCTTGCATGACCATAGGACTGACCCACTCAGATTCCTCAACAAGCTCAATAATTCCTGTAGCAAGCATCTTATCCAACTCCATCCTAACTTTTTCCTTGTACTTAGGGTTTAACCTATAAGGACGTTGTTTCACAGGCTTCACATCAGGTTTCAAGGGGATCTTTATGACTCCTATATCACCCAGTATACCTTTCATCTCTAAAAACTTTGTTGGAAATAGGTCCTGATATTCATGGAGAAGTTGGGTCACTTTGCTTGCCATTTCGTCGTCCCAATAATCTCCAATGGTAGCATGCTTAGGCTATTCTTCTGAGCCAATGTTTACAATCCGCGTCTTCAGGGGTTGTGTCGCCTCAGGAACTTCGACTGTTGGTCCATGAACTTCGCAGTGGCCTTCTAAATCTGGAATATCAATGTTGCACGGATCGTCAACCTCATCAATTGCGAGGTTATAACATTTGACTGCATTAGCTTCTTGTGCCTTCCAATCTGTTAACACCCAAAAATGGTTAACTACCTCATCTACCTCACTACATGGCTCATTTGTCCATTTGCCTACCATATTTCCCTGAAAATCCCACTAAAAAGCCTCCAAAAGGCCTAAAATGCCTCCAAAAGGCCAAAAAACCCCTTTTTCCTCCAAAAATAACCAAAATTCCTCTAAAAAATAGCAAAAATCCCCAAAAGGGAAGAAAAGGAATAAAAATAATGAGGAAAACCCTAAAACAGCAAAAACCCTAAACAAGCTGCCCTAAACCATGGGCAAGCACTCCACCACTAAAAAACTATAAATAAGTGATGGAGACCCCTCATTTCACATCCACAGTCATAGCACCCTTACTCTGCCAAAACGCCCCGTGAAACCCTAGCTTACCATCAAGCTATTTTCACCATTGAGAACCCTTTTTGGCCTATTTTCCACCATCGGAGAAAGAGAAGGAGCAGCTTGGAGCTCGAAGCCACCGACATCGGACCAGCGCAACGGACTCCACCAACCTCCTCATCGGAGGTAATATCAATACAATAACCATTATACATTTCTTTACTGGTTTTTTTTTTTTTGCATTTCTTTACTGTTATTTACTGTTATTTACTTTCCACTGCTTTAGCTCAATCTTTATTTCAGTTTATTTTTCTTTACATTATTGAACTGCTACTAAGGATTCCAGATTCCTTAGTAGGTGCTCATTAGCACAAGCTAGGGTGAAAACCCTAGCTACAGTTTTGGCGACTCCGTTGTCTCTTGTTAATTTTAGTTTTCTTTTCCCGTACTGTACTTTCGTTTGCCGTTTTCGGCCGCCGGAAACCGCGCCGTTTTCTTCCGCAGCCGCGGCCCGACCGCGTATTTTAGTCCTTAACCTGCGACCAGCCCACCGCTGTTAGCATTTTTTCCCTGCGCCCCGACCGCGTTTTTCCTACCACAGTCGCGATCCGACCGCGCCTGTTCATTACACAGGCGCGCTCCGACCGCCGCTGCCAGCCCGAAACCCGCGGCCTCGACCGCATCTGTTCACCCCGAACCCGCGACCTCGACCGCGCCTGTTCTCCCAGAACCCGCGGTTTCGACCACCGCTACCATCTACCCACCCGCGGCCTCGACCGCACCTGTTCGCCCCGAACCCGCGACCTAGACCGCGCCTGTTTGGCCCTAACCCGCGGTTTCGACCGCCGCTGCCATCTAGAAACCCGCGCCTGTTCGGCCCAAACCCGCGGTTTCGACCGTCGCTGTCAAAAAAAACCTCCGCGACCTAGACCGCGCCTGTTTCCTTTAAACCCGCGGTCCGCAACCAGTTTTTTTCATTTGTTTCCGCGCAGAAACCCAGCCGATTTCCCTCCGTTTTTCCTGCACTTGCACAGCCACCTGTTCCATTTGCATCCCTACAGCCATTCCTGCTTCTTGTTTTACAGCATTGTTTTAAATTTTTCTTTTCAGCATTATTTATTTCAGCAAAAAGTTTGCATGATCAAAGTTTCTTACAGTTTTTCATACATTATTGAATAGCTGTTTTAGATTCATCATCTCACATGCACACAATCTGTCCCCTAAATTCAAGAGAGACTTAAAATCTACCTTAACTCAACCAACACAATAACCTCATTTGAGGAACACAAAAGAATTTTGTAGTTAGGTAGGGTCGAGGGGATAGGCTTCCAATAACACCCCTCGGTCATTTTCACGTGAGACATAGTTGTTGTCCTTTAGGGAACCAAAATCCCCTAGTATTTTTTGACACAATCACCACCAGTTTGTCAGAGGGCCTCTCCCTTAGGAGGGTTGAAGTTGTGAGATTGGTTCCGGAAGTCTGAGTGGAATACCGCAATCCATTCAGTAACTGAAGGGCTACCTTTCGCAGTTCTCGGAATATCCCTGTATAGGGAATATCGCGGTTAAAGGACCAAGCAGCAGATTCACCTTTCTGGACGTGTCATGAATGGGGTATCTTAGTTGCCATTCTTCTAGGATTGCGTACCCGGTGTCCCTCCCGGTAGGGGGATACTTTAGCCATTTGACTTTCCTACTTATATTGTCTGACTTGGATTTCATCACCTTGCAGAGGATATACTTAGTTAAGTCATAATACCATTAGCTAGGTGTTTGCATGCTCCTTTACCTCCTCTTGGTCTAGTGAGTCCACCGATTTTTCTTTTTAGGAAACCGACTGCTTATTGGTATTCTGACCATTTTGTTGACACTCCGCTTATTGTAGCACGCGGTTATAGTAGGTGTTTTGAGTTTCTTTTTGGCCTGAGTGCCTTTTTTTTCGAGCTCTCCTTCTGCACACACGGTTGCATTAGGATTTTTGAGTTCTTTTTCCGACACCACAACCCACATATTTGAAAACCACTTGTCACCATTGACTCTCCGAGACATTCTCGTTGCCTCAGAGGCGAGCCCCCACAGCACGGTTCACTTGACACCACCCGTCATCACCGTAGATCTCGAGCCTTGTCACTTGACTCCACTCGTCAGCGGCATAGGACTCCATCACCCGATTTCGAGAATACTCTTTACACTGCCCCCACTAGCCCCATGGCTGGCGTGAATCCCAACCCCTCCACTATAGGGACCACCAGTGGTACATCCGCCACTATCCCAGTTACTACACCTATCATGGGTATGCCCTCCACAGGAGGCCCGTCTACCATTCCCATCATCGTACCTATTCCCACGACAGGAATACCCATACCCACTCCATTAGTAACTCCCACCACCCTTGGTGGCACAGGACCTTCTCATGCCACCGTAGTTCCCCCACTTGGGGGTAACATCCCTCACACCACCCCTCCACCTGGGGGCATGGGCCCCAACATGGTCCAACCCACTACCGTATCTCACCCTTCATCCAGTTTGCCCTATATGGCTAGCCTCAACCTACCTGACCTAGCCCGGTTAACCAACGACCCCATCCGGCACGACCCTGCGTGGCCCCACATGCCCACCAAGCTCCCCTTCGACATCCCTAAGTTTGAGGGTAAAGCAGGTGAAGACCCCCAGAATCATATCATGTCCTTCCATCTATGGTGTTCCTCCAATTCCATAGTAGATGACTCCATCCGCCTCCGTCTATTACAGCGCACTTTCACTGGCTCAGCTGCCAAATGGTATATCGAGCAACCTCACGGAACCCACACTACCTTCACGTGCCTGGCCTCGACCTTCCTCCAGTTTTTCCAGTTGCCTGTTCGCTATGACGCAGGCATCGAGATCCTTCTCTCATGCAGACAGAACACGGCTACCCACATCACGGACCACATCCATGAATGGCGACGACGCCGTAGCCTATGCAAAATCAAGCTAGATGACCGAATCTTCCTCGATTGGTTCCTCAAGTCCCTCCTTCCGCTCATTGCTAAGGATGTGGCAGCCGAACGACCCCAGTCGGAAGAAGAGGCCATCCTTAAAGCTCAGCAGTTTGATCTCATTTACGCCCAATCGGGTTACCTTTATACCATCATCCCGGACGCCCCTCGAGGAGATCCATCACATCCCGATGCGCCAGGGGCATCCCATGCTACCGATGGCATCATTGGCCGTGTCTCTTCACAACCTCAGCCCTTTTCCATAACCCGTCCTACTCCTGGACCTGAGCTTTCGCGAGCTACATCACAGTCCGGAGTAACCAACTCGTATGCTCCCATGCCCCATCAGCACCATACCCACGGACCTTCATGTCCACCTCAGTATTTCGGCAATATGCCTTCCCCGGTTGCACTTCAGCCATACTACCATCAGCAGGCTGCACCAACTCTTGCGCCGCCATAATCCCAACCTTCTTATTATCAGCCACAGCCTGCCCCTGCGGCAAACCCGCAACCCGCTCCACAGCACTGCCAACAACCCCCTCAAGCAGCCGCGCCAGTGCAGCCTCCACCCCCATACTATCCACCGCAGCCTGCTCCCGCACCTGCGCAAACTCAAAATACACCTACTACCCAAGGGCAGGTTTACGCCCAAGAAAACCCACCGCAAAACCAGAATAACCAACGCAACCAGGGCCAACAAAACTGCGGTAGGGGCCGAAATCGTGGGAACAACCAGCAGACCGAGCAAGCTGGTCAACAACCTAATCCCCCTACTAATAATAACGCAGCCCCTGCCAACCAAAACCCCGATCGCCCGCCCAAGCAGGCTAAAAACCCCAACCTGCGAACCAACTTCCCTTGTTCGGTTTGCGGGGTCTATGGCCACTACACACACTTTTTCCCACAGATGGAGCGAGTTCAACAACTTTTGGCTGCTGATAAGCTACGCCAAGGACAGGCGGCTCCTCAAGCACAGCCCAATCCCCCACAACCTCAGCAGCCACCCTTGGTCCTACAAAACCCCTTACCCAGCCAAGGCTTAGTCAACACTGAACCATTGGCTCCCCCTCAAGCTAATGCGCCTATCCAACAAATCACTTACGCCGCTCCTAATCAACCCCCGTCGGACTCCGGTACCCACCATCTGTTGATGATGTCCTCCGATGAGGTCAACCTCCAGACCCGACGGAACCAATATGGCTCCACCCCGGAAGCACCACCCACCAATAACTCCACTAATGCTCATCCCACCGATCAGTCGTTACGTATACCTCCACCTCCACTAGATGGCACTCCCAAAGCACCCCGGTTCCCACTTCGCCGTATCAATAACAACCCCAATGCGTGGGCTGCATCAAACTACAACATTGTCGATGACTTAGCCCAGTCTCCCGCAGCCATGTCTGCGTTAGAAGTCTTAAGAAATTTCCCTTCGCAGCGTAAGACTCTACTCTTAGCCATTGGGGCTATCGATCCGCATGATTCGCAGTTAATGGCATATGATTTGGACCAATCCGAACCTCGCATGCCCTCCAACTTATCATTTCAAGTTACTGTCTCCATCCGGAATTTTGTAGTCCATCGCTGCATTATTGATGAAGGTGCCTCTACATGTGTCATGCCCACCTCTATCTGGCAGAAAATGGGATCCCCCCCTCTCCAACCATCCTCCACTGCGTTGCGAGCCTACGACGGTCGTTCAGCTCAACCACAAGGCCTGTTAACCAATGTCCCCGTCCAGCTAGCTGGTAAAATGGTCCTGATAAACATCGAGGTTGTCAATGCCCAGCTTGACTACAACCTTCTACTTGGACGCAGCTACATGTATGCTATGCGGGCAGTTGCTTCTACCGTTTTTCGCATCATGATGTTCCCTCATGAGGGACGCGTGGTCAAAGTTGACTAACTCACGTACTACGATCCTAAGGCCGCCGCGACACCCGAAAATGTCCTCCCCATGGTTGAACACACTATCTCGGGTAACCCCAACACAACCGGTTCTTCTATAGGGCCCATGCTCCCCATAGTTGAACAACTTATTCCGGATACCACCACCTCTTTGGTTTCTTCAGTGGGGCTCGGAGTTTACTCAGACCCACCGATGGCATCCACTTTTCCATCTCTCCCACCACCGTCATCTACTACTGAATTGGCTGACCTATTGACTCTATCCCACCACACGAGAACCCCTAGAAATCAACCACCGTTGTTGCCTCAACCCCCTTTGGTACCTAGCCACATTGGCGCCACACCTATACATACCATACCTTTCCTCTTCCCTCCCTCAGGAGTGGTTAGCACCCCAGTCATGGCTACACTTAGCCTCCCGGGTTTAACCTTAGGATTACCCGTTTGGTATCTTTCGCCTCTAGTTCGCCCACCGACACCAGATGTCGTCCTGCAACCAGTGCAACCCATAGCTACTACTAGTCAACCACCTCCCGGTGTCGCTACCCCGTCAGCCCCCGTGAAACCAACTCCCAGTGTCGCCACCCCGTCAGCCCCCGCGAAACCATCCCCTAGTGGTACCAAACCCATGGGGGGCAGAGGCCCCCAACCTTACAGTGTTGTCCCACCTCCTAGGACAGTCCAAAACCCCCCTGTATTCCGTGCCCCTCCCAAATGTGCGCTCTGTGATGAGTTGGGCCATGTGACTCACCTTTGTCCTCATTTACCAGCATTAAAGGAATACATGCAACCGCTTGACAACGACCCCACCATCTCGGTGGTCCATCTAGAGTCAACCCCTACGCCTCGCGACAAGTCCCTACGCACCAACCACCCATGTGCCTTATGCGATGTTTACGGGCATTACTCCCATCACTGTCCCGACCTCCCCGATTTCAGGCTAGCTCTCCTCGATCTGAACAATCCGGAGTTGGAGACGGAAAACCTCACCATTCACGAGATCCTCCCCTCAGACCTGGATCCGGAGACAGCCCAACTCCCCATTGTTGAGATCCACCCCCCGGAATCTTCTGCTTCAGAAGAATTCAAGAACATTTATATGTTTTCTTCCGTCACCACCCCCTCGGCAACCGATCTGACAACCCACACATTCTACAGTGATGAAGAAATTCTTGAAGCTCTCGCCGCCTCGGATTACCCCTGGGATGATATGCACCATCGTTCATACTTTCTCCCAGATAAACCACCTTCTAGCACTGCTCCCCAATTCGCAGTGGAATCCAAAGATTTCCTTTCCCCGAAGGTCGACTGGTTCAAGGACCCTATTCCTGCTCCTGACGCCTTCGAAGAAGGTAACATGGCCAACATATCCCCTATTATCCAAGTCGATCTTGCTGCCCCCGGGGGCACCCCCGAACTCATCGCTTTAGGGGAATCTTGCACTATGCAGGAGGTTGACGAGTACACAGCACTCTTCAAAGAATTCCGTGATGTCTTTGCTTGGTCCTATACCGAAATGCCTGGCCTTGACCCTGCCATTATAGAACACCACATCGACACATGGCCTGACATAACCCCCGTTCGTCAGAAACAGCGTCCCATACACCCCTCCAAACTCCCAGCTGTCAAAACAGAGATCGAGAAACTTCGCACAGTAGGATTCATCTATCCTATTGCTTATACCACATGGGTTTCAAACCCTGTTCCTGTCAACAAGAAACAAGGCACCCTTAGAGTATGCACTGACTTCCGAGATCTAAACCGCGCCTGTCCCAAAGACAATTTCCCTACGCCATTCATTGACCAGCTCGTTCATGCGTGTACGGGGCATGAAGTCCTCTCCTTCATGGACGGTTTTTCCGGATATAATCAAATACAAATCCGTAAGGAAGACCAGTACAAGACCGCCTTTACCACCCCATGGGGCACGTTTGCCTATCGTGTTATGCCTTTCGGTCTCAAAAACGCTGGCGCAACATTTCAGCGAGCCATGACCTATTGCTTTCATGATTTGGTCCACATTTGTACAGTTTGCTTTCTTTTGTTTTTTCACCATTTTTACCACAATCTCACATTTATTGCATTTTTGCATGACCACAGATGGATTCTCTTCCACCTTGTTACATTGGCTTCGCTGATGGTGCCATCCGCTGGTCTCCCAACCTAGATTCCGCAGTATGGGTCTTATACTCCCCTTCCAATGAACGCATCCACCTTGACGGAGCATGTATCGGCGCTGCTACCAATAACCAGGCGGAGTATGATGCTGTGACTGGTCTCCTAACCGCTGCCCTCCAGATGGGCATAAGTCACCTTCATGTGTTCTTGGACTCCCTGCTACTTGTCTCCCAGCTCAACAACTGCTACCAGGTGCGTGATCCCTGCCTATTTCGCAAATTCTTGCGTACAAAACAACTTAGTCGACAGTTTGAATCCATCACATTCACACATGTCCCAAGAGCCTACAATAGTGTCGCAGACCAAATGGCGAACGATATCCTAGACTGGCATATCAATCACATCATGTAACACCTCCATCATGCATCGTTACCCCATAGCATCTCATCCAAATAAACAAAAAACCAAAAAAGACTGCATTGCATCACCATTTGCATACATAAAACATAAACCATAAAACGACATTTGCATCAATAGGGGCATCCGTGTGCCTAGTCATACATACATCACATCATTTCATATAAAAATAAAATAGGGGCATCCACGTGCCCAACAACCTAGACTACTTGCATCCACGTGCAGTATCAACATAAAACACAACAAGCGCATCCATGTGCGTACAAATGAGACAATATCACCACAAAATGTGCATCCACGTGCATATATATATACATCATACAAAAAATACATGTTCAGAACTCTCCATGTTCTGAGTACCCCAGTACTCAGCTATACAAAAGAATATATGTATACATCCATCTCGACTCATACACTACAAGCCATCGCTACAAAAACCCGGGAGAGTCTCCCGCTCTCCCTAAGGGGAGTCATATCCTGCCTCACTCTCCGTGTCAGCATCCTCTGACTCCTCCGATGAGTCCCTCTCTCGCCTGAGCCTCGGTGCCCGTGCTCGTGCCCTCTCCGCTAAGAGAGCCACCCGGAATGCTATCCTTCTGAAATCCCGCGGCGCCTGCCTACAGTCCCGACGCACGTCTCGCGGAAGGTCCTCCCACCCCGCATCACTCACTCCAGTCAACAGCCACTCCAGTAGCAGCCGTACAGACTCTAGAGCCCCATCCGCGTCTCGCCGATGCACCGGATCCCGCCCAGGCAAAGCCGGAACTGCCACTATCCCTCGCCGTGCCACATGCCCTGGCGGCGGCTGCGGGCCCACATCTGCAAATCAACCACATGTCAGTCAATCTACATCAAACATACATCATACATAACATGAACAACTACACAAAACAATCAAAATGACACATACCATCTGGACCCCATATCTGTCCTGCTGGGCGGGGCGCATCTGGATCCCCTCTGTAATCCATGTCCCTGTACAGAAAATCCTCCAGCATCAGTGGCAGCTGGAGCCACTGCATGTACAACTCATCAGTGAAATACCGGCCCACATCGCCACCACCACGGCGGCGCATCATCTCCCCCCATCGAATCATACGAGGCTCCCTCACGCCTCCTGCCCGGACCGGCACCCGTGGCCGCAGTGTAGGGACCCTCTCCATAAAGAAGGTGCATAAGAATGACCCGAAGCAGAACCCCTTGCCAGCTTCCTTCGCCGCAGTCAGCTGTCGCTGAACGCAGGTCAGGAACATCTGACCCCATGCAAAATAGGTCCCCCCCAGTGTACGCTCCACCAGCTACATCTGCCCCCCAGACACCTTCTCAGGTGACTGGGAGCCCAAGATCCGCACTATACATGCGGCCGTCGCGCAAAATATCGGCTCCCGGATGTCGCTAACTCGGAGTGCATTCCGATGCACCTGAGCCTCTCCCCCACAAAACCGTACTGCCATATCCACGATATCCAGATCCGCGGACCCCCGCGGCTAGGTATCTGCCACCCTCCCTAGGCAGGGCAACCCCGTCAGAAAGTAGACATCCGTAAGGGTGAGGTCCACCCTCTCCCCCTGTACTCAGAACTCCAGTGAATCTGGCTCCCAGAAACTCACCAAGTGGTTCAGCAGCAGTCCTGCTGACCGAATCATCGGAATCTCCGCAAACTTCAGTAGACCGAATATCCCAAGCATCGACCGCACACGACGGTCCTCTCGGATAATGTCCACCAGCTCCTCTGGCATCTCCCGCTCTCTCCATACAGTCTATGGCATCCTGTCAGTCCAACAACAAAGACTCATTAGACTCATGTTCAACAAATTGACATGTTCACCCTTCCCAAACAACTCCAGACACACAAGACAGTTGCAGTCCAGACCGCGGCTGTCCAGCCGACAGTCGCGGTCCAGACCGCGGCTGTCCAGCCGACAGTCGCGGTCCAGACCGCGGCTGTCAAGCCGACAGACGCGGTCCAGACCGCGGCTGTCCAGCCGACACTCGCGGTCCCGACCGCGGCTGTCAAGCCGACAGTCGCGGTGCAGACCGCGGCTGTCCAGCCGACAGTCGCGGTCCAAACCGCGGCTGTCAAGCCGACAGTCACGGTCCAGAACGCGGCTATCAAGCCCGACAGTCGCGGTCCAAACCGCGGCTGTCCCGGTCGAAACCCGCGGTCCACCCTTGTGGACCGCACAAAGACCCCCCCGGGACCCACAACCCTCCCCCCAACCCAAAAAGAAAACAGGTATAAGTCCAATGGAATCCCTGGCTCCCCCGAATCTCGAAACCGCCGGTCAAATCGTCCAGAAATCCCACGTAAGCTCTGGTACACTCCGATCGTACGCGAAATGGGAATAGTGCAAATGACGTGTCATATTGGGCCCACTTACTATTTATAGCCCGTTGACCCTTTCCTTGTTTGGCCATTTCGAACCCATACGGAGTCCGTTTTACGAACCGTTTCCGCCATTGGAACCAGCACGACGAGACCTTCACAATGGTTACTTTATTGCATCATTTTGTCGAAATTATTTTTTGCCCATTTTCTCGACCCCAATGGTCGTCTCGGTTTACGCGCCACTTCGGCCGTTCTCCATTTTTCAAACTGTTTATATCGCCGGATTCATTTTTCCAAGCTCGTGATGATGCTTGAGATCATTTCTCGCTCTCACTTGGTGCAATTACAACAGTGCGTCCCTCCACCTTGCTGCAACAATTTGCGCGCCACATCGGCCGTTATCAGGTTATTTCACACTTTTACATGAGCCATCCACTCCTGTCATACTGCCAAGGTCTCGTTATTTTGCCCCCATCCATCCACCCGGCAAGGAGATCCACCAGTGTTCCCCCCCGCCCTCAGTTCTGAACATCATCAATGTCCCCTAATTGAACACTTCCTCCTTGCCTGACCATTCCAAATACAGAGTCTTCTTATTTGCTTTCAGACTCCTTAAATATGAAAGCAACCACGAGCATGAACTGTCATGGGCTCGCAAAATCCACATGACAGTACCATTCCATCCATTCAGAGTCTTCTTATTTGCTTTCAGACTCCTTAAAATTGAAAGCAACCACGAGCATGCATTGTCATGGGCTCGCAAAATCCACATGACAGCACCATTTCATTCCATCAGAGTCTTCTTATTTGCTTTCAGACTCCGTAAATATGAAAGCAACCACGAGCATGAACTGTCATGGGATCGCAAAATCCACATGACAGTACCATTTCATTACTACAGAGTCTTCTTATTTGCTTTCAGACTCCTTAAAATTGAAAGCAACCACGAGCATGCACTGTCATGGGCTCGCAAAATCCACATGACAGCACCATTTCATTCCATCAGAGTCTTCTTATTTGCTTTCAGACTCCGTAAATATGAAAGAAACCACGAGCATGAACTGTCATGGGCTCGCAAAATCCACATGACAGTACCATTTCATTACTACAGCGTCTTCTTATTTTCTTTCAGACTCCTTAAATATGAAAGCAACCACGAGCATGTACTGTCCTGGGCTCGTAAAATCCACATGACAGTACTATTTCATCCATTCAGAGTCTTCTTATTTGCTTTCAGACTCCTTAAATATGAAAGCAACCACGAGCATGTACTGTCCTGGGCTCGTAAAATCCACATGACAGTACTATTTCATCCATTCAGAGTCTTCTTATTTGCTTTCTGACTCCTTAAAATTGAAAGCAACCACGAGCATGTACTGTCCTGGGCTCGTAAAATCCACATGACAATACCATTTTTCTACGAAGAAGTCCCTCCGCGCCTCTTGGCGCTATGATCAATCCTCTTGGCAGCACCTCCAATCCGGTCGCCTTTGTTCAGAGTATTCTGCAGTCTCCTAACCCGTTACCACAGCTTGAGTCTCCCTCAGCCCAGTGAACTGCCCAGATCCCGTACAGCTATGATCCCTTTATCACCACTCAGTTTCATGTGCTGCCCGGTCATCCCCGCCATCATACTCTGAACAAAGGAAGTTTGAGTCCACCCACTCTACTTGCCCAGTTAGTCCCACCATTTTATCACTCTTACCATCACTACTATCACAGTTCGGTTTTGCACCTCGCGCTCCTGTCAAGGAAACATCATTGCCTTGATAGTTGCAGGTCTCCCTCTGTCGACGACAACTCCTCTATTCCAGAGGATAGACCTAGAGGCTCCTGCGCCTTGGACCCATCACCATCTGTGGTGAGTGCCTACGGACCATTTTGGGAGGAATCATTATTGCCTCTCCGAATGGTTGTTTCTCACATGTTCGACTTCAAAACCTTATTCGCATAGTTGAGAATCGCGCAGGATATATATCCATCCCATTATTTGTCGAAGACCCCGGATTTCCCCCGACTCTAGCACATTGGTGAGTCACTTCGGAACACCCAGTTATATGGTCTCGTGGATTTCCGGGCTGTGTTGGCGATTGTATTCAGAATCCATTCAGTTCTATGCTTCTTTGAGTACCCAGTTCAGTTCCAGATCAGCGTACCATTTTGCATGTGACCCATCTCACTCTGATCCAGCAGCGCACCAGTTCTTTTGGTACCATATTCAGTAGCACTGCTGTCCTTCCAGTACTTCAGTTGTTTCGCTCAGACATAGTCAGCTCAGCAGTATGTTCCAGATTTGTGTCCCCTCTGGACACTTATGATATACACAACAGTTCCTATGTATCCCAGAGGTCCCTCTTTTCGGGGCTCACAGTTCTCTTCATGTATCTTGATACGAGCATGGGTATGCCCACCTCATCCATCTATTGAGATCTTTCCTCATCCAGTCTTTGAGGACCATTTACATTGTTATGTTATAGTCTGCTACGAGCATGGGAATGCCCGCCTCGTCCATATTATCAGATGATCCCTCATCCATTGTTGAGGTTATGTACTTTTCAGTCCTTGCAGGTGGTTCGAGATCGGTGTCCCAGACTTCAGTTGCTTCCTTCTCTTCTCCACACCCCAACACAAACCAAATATGACTCATGATGTCCATCGGCCATACGATGAGCTCCTGCCCTCGCACATCAGGGGGCAATCTGTTAACACCCAAAAATGGTTAACTACCTCATCTACCTCACTACATGGCTCATTTGTCCATTTTCCTACCATATTTCCCTGAAAATCCCACTAAAAAGCCTCCAAAAGGCCAAAAAACCCCTTTTTCCTCCAAAAATAACCAAAATTCCTCTAAAAAATAGCAAAAATCCCCAAAAGGGAAGAAAAGGAATAAAAATAATGAGGAAAACCCTAAAACAGCAAAAACCCTAAGCAAGCTGCCCTAAACCATGGGCAAGCACTCCACCACTAAAAAACTATAAATAAGTGATGGAGACCCCTCATTTCACATCCACAGTCATAGCACCCTTACTCTGCCAAAACGCCCCGTGAAACCCTAGCTTACCATCAAGCTATTTTCACCATTGAGAACCCTTTTTGGCCTATTTTCCACCATCGGAGAAAGAGAAGGAGCAGCTTGGAGCTCGAAGCCACCGACATCGGACCAGCGCAACGGACTCCACCAACCTCCTCATCGGAGGTAATATCAATACAATAACCATTATACATTTCTTTACTGTTTTTTTTTTTTTTTGCATTTCTTTACTGTTATTTACTGTTATTTACTTTCCACTGCTTTAGCTCAATCTTTATTTCAGTTTATTTTTCTTTACATTATTGAACTGCTACTAAGGATTCCAGATTCCTTAGTAGGTGCTCATTAGCACAAGCTAGGGTGAAAACCCTAGCTACACAATCCGGTTGGTATTCTGCTATGTCTTGATCATCAAACACTTTAGTATAGATCAACCTAATAGCTATGTCTAGAGCAAGGAAAACCTCATTACTAGAAAATGTCAATACAAAACTGTCAATAAGAATATCCCAACTTACAGTACCCCGGCAAAGCTTGACCTCCGCATACCAATTCTTTGCAACAGGATCCAAGGTATGCACAAACCTATGCACCCACTCTGTACGAGGTACATGCTTTCAAGATTTGTAACATTGCTCCAAATGCTTCTGAGGGTTAGTCTTACCATTAAATCTGCTCCGGACCTCCTGTGGGCGATCCATGAATCTCAGGCAAAGGGACTGTTGGAAAACTTCCCAACTGTGAATGTACTGTTTGTGACCATTCCACCATCTGGCTGCTATGGCTCTGAATACTGAATCCAAAGTCTCCATCTTCTTTGAGTCTGGTATCTGAGCTAAGAATTGCTCAATAAACTCTTCTGGGTCTGTCGACCCATCAAAAACAGGTAAGGGTCTTATCTGTGAGCCAAGCCATCCAAGGGACTTGGTAATTCTTGCACAACGGTGGCCATGTAGCTCATACAATATGTTTTGCCAATTCTCTAGATCATCATCTGAATCCGTCATATAGGAGCTGTCACATTGCCAATCCATAATACCTTCGGCATTAGGATCAACATAATCTTATTCCTTCACTGTGATATTGTAGATATGGTCCAACACATCCTGATCTTCATCTCGGAGGGGTTCTGTATACCTTTCTCCTTGAGAGGGATCTAGTGGGACTATGACTCACAAATATTTCCCTTTGAAAGCCATCTGTCTCTTCTTAAGGTTAATAAATGTAACATTTTCCATTGCCCACTCAATACCTAACAAGGTTGGATAGGGATTGTTGTCGTCAATGATTTCAATAACTTCGAAGTCTGCTATAGTACAGACTCCATCAAGATCTACTGTAACATTAGGAAATTGTCCTAGGGGCACAATCCTCTGCTGATTGGCTAATATCAACTGTATAGGGGACCAATCAAGGGTAGGTTTTCCCATTTGTTCCCAGGTTTGCTTGGTTAGGACATTTACCTCTGATCCTAAATCCAAAATAACATCACTCATATCATATTCTCCTATCTAGGCATTCAATCTCATTTCCCTACCAATTCTTCGGACATGATTAATAGTTTTCTCCTTATCAACTCTTCTCTGAGGTTCACAGAAAGCAATAACTTTTTGCAACTCCTTTAAAGAATTCTGATTCCTTAAGAGTTTCATACAGCTCTGTAAAAAGGAGGATAGTGTATTTACTTTATCCGTCGAAGCTTCTTGCAGTTGCGACTCCTGTTGATGTTGTTGCGCAGGTACTACTGATGTGCTGGGATTAACACAATTGCACTTGGTTTCCATGATTGTCTCTTGTTCTCTTTTGATAGCAATTGCTGGGGCTTTCTCTGGAGCCTTGTGAACGCAAGCCTCATCAGGCTGTTTCTCCTTATTCTCTATGTGCATCGTAGCTCCACTCTGGGTAACAACATTAATGGCTAGGGCAGGTCTTTGCTCGACAGAAATCATCTGAATATTCTGAGTAGGGGTACTATTTATTTCCTAAATCTTAGCTATCAACTGTGGGCACTGCTCGATCACATGATCCACTGCCCGGCAATACCGACATGTCGTAGTGGGGTTTCGACAGTTGTGAGCCAGATGTCCTTCCTGGTTACAGTTATAACACACCACCTGACCGCGTCCTCTACCAGCCATACTACCACGGCCAAAGCCTCCAAAAGCACCTCTACCTGATGCATCACCCCGGTAGCCATAGCCATCATTGCTCGGTCCCTCATTTTGTACCCGATATGCATCGTAGGTGCGCTTTCTCATAAAGTCATAATTGCGACACTCATCTTCGTTATGTCCTACAGACTTACAGAATTTACAATAGGGGTTCTTAGGTACCTGTCCATACCTCTGTAGCAAATAGCAGTCTTCAGGTCGATGCTACCCTGTTGTTTTGCAAAGCTCATAATAAATAACTTGCAGAGTAAACGGGTTTGGTGCACCAGTATTCGGGTAATTTCTGACCACAGGACAATGTTCCTTGGTGTGACCTTCTGTGCGAAATTGTGTACACTAAACCTATTCATGACCGGTTGTTCCTTGTTTCATATCCTGAAGCTCTAGATCCATCACAGCTAACTGCGCTTGGATTTGAGTGATACCAGAGTTGTCTGCGACAGGGGCGGTTTCAAGCTTCATCGCGATTTCCAGAGCCTCTGGCTGGTCAGCAACCTTCTGTTGCATGAGTGGAGTTCGGATATGTGGTAGCAATGCTGCAATGAACCATTCCTTGTGCTACACAGGTCCAATGGTAAAACTAACTTGGTCTAGCAGAACTTTGAATCTTTGATCAAAGTACCATACTGACTCTCCATGCCTCTACTGAATCTCTTCCAATTCAGTAATACACTGTGACTCGGATTTCGGCTTCTTGAATTCCTTTATCATTGTTGCTTTTATAACAGGCAATGCATGGTTCTGAGTGCTGGAGAACTTCATGAACCAGGTCAGAGCACGATCTCTGAAAGAAGTAACCAGCTGCACTCTTTTGGTATCTTGATCCGTAATGGACTTAGCAGTCCACACTGCTTCACATAAAAACTAGAACTGCTCTGGATCCTCTGATCCAGTTCCTTTGAAAACAGGGAGCTTAATGTCATCATGCATGTGGGCCATAGTGGATCTAGGGGGGCATGGAGGGTGACTGGAAGTAGGTGGGGGGGAACTTACTGGGGTAGACTGATCTGCGACAGGAATACTTGGGCTAGGGTGAATTTCAGACTGCGACGGGCTCTCAGGGATAATAGGTCTTCGCTGCGGGGTTACCAGAGGGTTTCCAATAGAAGGGGTTTCTTTGAGGTCTGGATCGATGGGACTTACAGGGGAATACTCGGTATGCTGACCCTGGGAATAGGATCCAAAATATCTCTTGTACCTTTTGCCACTTCGCAGCAAACCACTTTGCTCGTCGAAGGTATTGTCGCTTGCAAACATAGGTTAGTAATACTAAATATAAAAGTCTAATTCAATTAGCAATATACCTTTTTCAGCCAATATCATTTTGATTCGCAAACTAAATGAATTCAAAAAATTACCCCTTGGGCCTTTGAAAAACTACCACTCGGCTTCACTAAAGGAGGTACTCGTGTCGATGGTGAACTCTGCCACAAATGCTTCAAGGGTTTGCGTTGTCCAGAAATCAACAGCGCGGGATATCTCGTTGTTCACCCTTTTTAGTATATTAATTCTTGCGGGGGTCCAAGCAGGAGAATGACGTGCTTAGAAGTTTTTCCTTCGCTCTGCTAACCTGGATAACCACTGGTGCAACTCTATGTGGATACTACCAAAGAAAATTTCATAAATGTCACAAAAAACATACCTTTGTAAAAATTCATTTGTACTACGACGCGGATATTTGTTCTCGTGCTCAGCAAATTTCAGGCAAGTCTCATCAATCCAATCACCGATTTCCTTCATAGAGGGCCTCCAGAACATATCCCTCGAGGTACGACGTAAACCCCTCTTGAGTAGATTCTGAGTTCACCCGACAACGGAACCAATTTGTTGGACAATAGGGTAGACCCAGGTTTTATACCTTTAACTTTGCACCAAGAAAAGACCCATAGTGTTGGCCCTTTCGGAAACAACCTGCGAACAGGTTGAAGTCTCACCCGAAACAGCTATGGGGTGCCGCAGAACCAGATTTCTACAAGCGAAAGAGGGATATTACTGTACCTTTTAACTTTTAACATATTATAAATATAAATCACAGAGCTTAGCATTCACTTGTTTAGCTTCGCAGTTAGATAAACAAATAGTTCCTTGCGCAACCCTTTACTGGGAATTCACAGTGAAGTTAATGTCTAGCAGTGATCTCTACTTATCAGATATATAGATATAAATGCATGAAAGAACAAAACATAAACAACACACAAAACCACGACACAAGATATAACGTGGTTCACCCCCAGTGTAGGGGTTACGTCCATAGAACTGTGTTTTATTCAATCTTTCTACAAAAACCACAGTTTTGATCTACGCACTCAGCTGCATATCCCTTCAGTCCTCAAAGCCGCGCACACAGCTGCAGGCCTCTGCGCACACTGCTGCAGATTTCCTTATCACCCAAAACCCTCTGCGCACACAGCTGTAGAGGTCGTCCATGCACACAACTGGGACTTAACCTTTTCTTACAAAATTAGCCTTAGCTTCGCATCAATTCCGTTTACACAAAAAGCCTCACCTTACTTACTTACAAGAGTGCCTATTTAAACAACGCACTATTACAAAACCATGGACTTAAACCATGGGAACCCTGAACCCTAAACCCTGGATTTAACCCATGGTTTTATTACAAAATAAGGTTTTTGACTCAGCCCCGACACCCCTAAGACTATTTTGAGCCATAGCTCCGCTTACAAACTCCCAAAACCCGCGGAGCTATCCACCTTAAGGACCATTAGGGTGTGCACCCCAACAATGGTCGATGGGAGTGGTTAGTCGATGAAAATGGTCGATAGTGTTATGTAGATGGGCATGATGGTGGGTGTGGAGATGGTAAGATCCTGTCATGGTTTTCTGTATGTATGGTATTTGTTTGGTTTTTGAATTGTTTTGGTTTTTATGGTTTTTGGTTGACGGTTATGGTCGTTATCTGATTTTTTTTTTGAGGTTTAGTTTTTGTAGCGTTTTAGTCAAGATCCATTAACAAGCTTTCGAAATACCATGCCCTGTAAATTCCTTAGTTGGACTGATCCGTTGGGGTGTATCTCTTCAACAACGTAAGGTCCCATCCATTATGTGTGGATTTTCTTAGGTTTTCCTTTGACCCGAATATTGTATAGTAAAGCAAGATCTCCGACCGACAGGTTTTTATTCTTGATGTTGCAGTCGTGCCGTGTTTTCTGTTGTTGCTTCTAGATTTCTTGGTGTTGTATAGCCATGACTCAGTGCTCTTCCAGCTTGCTAAGTTGAAATAGTCGGTCCTTCCTTCCCTGTTTGACATTGACATGTAGTATCTCTATGATAATAGGTGTCTGTTGTTGGAAGTGTAGTGGAACTACTACTTCTTGTCCGTAGACTAGTCGAAAAGGTGTATGGTTGGTCGATCGTTTATAGGCTGTTCTTTATGCCCACAAGACTGCAGATATTTTTTCATCCCAGTCGTCCTTTTCAGCATTACATATTTTAGTTAATCCTCTTGTTAATGTTTTATTGAATGCTTCAATTGCTCCATTAGACTGAGGATGATATGTTGTACTTCGATGGTGGTTGATTTGGAACTGGTTGGTTAGGGTTTTGATAGTTTTGTTGATAAAGTGTGTCCGCTGGTCGCTAATCAGGGTTAGTGGACATCCAAATCTAGTGATGATATTCTCATAGATAAACTTAGTAGCTATCTCACTAGAGCATGTATCGACTGGTTCAGCTTTTTCCCATTTAGTGACATATTCCACTGCAGTAATGATAAACCTTGCTCTTGACCTTTTTGCTGGTATAGGGAATGGTACTATGAAGTCTATAGCCCAGATTTCAAATGTCAAACTTGGGTTTATTGATATCAGGGGAATTTCTATGCTAGGCAGAGGTCGACCTAGTCGTTGACATCTGTCACATCGACTAACAAAATTTTTGCAATCTCCGTGGAGTGTCAGCCACCATATTCCTGACTGTTGGGTTTTCTTTGCAGTTATGTCTACTTGGAAATTTCCTCCTACAGGTCCATAGTGTGCTTCATGTAGAATGTGGTCTCGTTCATGTTCTAGTACACATCTTCTAAGGATGTCATCTAATCCTATTTTGTACAAAAATCCATTGATCAGACTGTATGGTGCAGCCTTCGTAGCTAAGATCTATTTTTTCTTGGTGCTCAAGCCTTCTGGAGCATGTCCATCTTCTAATAATTGGGCTATTTCTTCTAGTTCTACTGGGACTACTTCTACCTGAAATAAATGTGCATCAGGCAAGTCATCGTTGACTCTTGTCGGTTCTTCTCCTATGTTGATTCGGGATAAATGGTCGGGACCTACATTTAACTTTCCTGGTCGGACAACAACTTCAAACTCAAACTCTTGGAAGAGAAGTAGCCATCAACAAATCCTTCCATGATGGAGTGGTTTATTGACAAGATACCTCAGGGCCTGATGGTCGGTATAGAACATAAATGGATTAGCTAATAGGTAATGTCTATATTTTTGTAAGGAAAAGACCATTCCTAGGGATTCTCTTTTTGTGGTCGAGTAGTTTCTTTCAGCCTTATTTAACTTCCTGCTACTGTAAACTATAGGACAATCCATTCCATCATCTCTTGGTTGAGTTAATATTGCTCCTATTGCTAGGCCTGATGCATCAATATGGACATGGAATTTGATCGACCAGTTTGGAAAATTTAAGATGGGGGCTTCGACTAGTTTTCTTTTTAATTTTTCAAATGATATGTGGCATTCCTATGTCCAGTTAAAATCTTGATCTTCCCTTAATAGTTCTTCCAAAGGATAGGTCATATCTGAATAATATCTTATAAATTTTCTGTAATAGCCTATGTGGCCAAGTAACACCCTGACTTGTTTGGGGTTTACTGGTGGTTTCAGGTCAAGGATAATTTTAATCTTTGCAAAGTTGACCTTAATTCCTTCCTTAAAGACAATGTGCCCTAATAGTATCCCTATGGGGGTCACAAATATGCATTTCTTGATATTTAGGGAGAGTTGAATTTGTCGACATCTCTCTAGCGTAAGTTGGAGCCATTTGCAATGGTCTTTCAGTGTAGAGTATATTGTCCAGTCATCAAAGTATACTGCCATGGTATTATAGATATATTCCTGAAATGGTTTGACAACAATTCAAGAAAACAATGTAGGTGAATTCTTTAATCCAAAAGGCATAACTTTTTAAGCAAAGGAACCAAATTCACACACAAAGGTTGTCTTCTTCTGGTCTTCTTTATCTATTGGTACTTGGTTATAGCCTGAGAATCCATCTGTAAATGAGTAGCATTCATTTCCTGCAACTTCATTCAATATTTCATCTACATAAGGTGTTGTAAATGGGTCTGTCAGTGTTACTTTGTTGAGTTCCCTGAAGTCGACACAAATTCATAGTCTGGTCGGGTCATGTTTCTTAGGCTGAACCACCACTGGACTTGCCCATTCTAATTGGTCGATAGGGTAGATGATGCTTGCTGCTAACATGTTATCAATTTCCTTTTTGAATATCTCCTTGTATTTGTGAGCTAGTTTATAAGGTCTTTTCTTCGCAGGTCGAACATCAGGTTTAGTATCAATTTTCATTTCTCCCATTTCGTGGACTAATCCTTTTAGGTCTTTGTAATCTCTAGAAAATACATCTTGGAATTCCCTTAGTAATTTCACTCTCTGTGGTATGTTCTTCACTCCAATAGTCATCAATCTGTGCCATTTTTGGTCGATCATCATTTGAGATGTTGAATTCTTTAGTTTTGACCTTAGCATCTAGCCACTTTGGTGCTTTAGCTTCATTGATTGGTCGACTTCCTTCTTTGAACTATGAGAATGTGGCAGGGAAGTCGGCTGCAGTCATTCTGTCAGTATCATGTTTGTCAGTTGTATCGACTTTCAGGATAGTGCAAATAGGTTTTGTTTGACATGATTGGGTTTCTGTCTAAAGATTTTTCCTTCTGTGTTTTTATTTTCTAGCTGTAATCTTGTCGACTGTGGCTTTGACCTATTTTGTACATTGTTACATTCCCTTGTTTGTCAGTGATCTTGTAAGGGTTTATCTTTGGTCGGCTGGATAAATTCTTTAATTTGTTTTGCTGTTTCAACCAAATTTCCATTTTGAGGTATAAAGCTGAAATCTTTAATAATTTTTTTTTAAGTTCGTGCCAGAAGAAGGTTTCACCTCTAGCTTCTTCCATTTTATACCACTTGTTTGGTAAGTCGGCTAGGGTTGATGGGAACAAGTGTGTCCATGCTTGTTCATCCTTGTATCCAAGTCTTCTCCACTCCTTTTCACAGTTTTTGATATGATCTTCTGGGTTTTTTCCTTGAGTGAATACAGGTATATGAGCTTGTTGGGTTAACTTATTTCCTCCAAATATTTCGACAAAGTAAGTCGAACCAGTTGTCCAGGTCTGTAGTCTTCTCTGATGGGTATCCCACCATCTAGCAGCTTGTCCTGTAAAAGTTTCAACTAGGCTTTGAAGTCATTTCACCAATATTTTTGGAGACTTGTTCGACATGCATGACTGGTGACTCCCTTTCCTTATATCTTGGTATTTGTGTAGTATTCAGGTTGGTCAGTTGTAAGGTAGGGTGTTCCCAAATTTTCTTTTCAAATTTTTTTGGGACAATGGACACTATGAAGCATTGTTGGTTGGGATTTTTCCACACTTTTTGTATAGTCCAGCACCCTCTTGCTTGTGTTTCATAGTTCTCGATCTCTTAATCATACAATTCGGCATCAGAATTATAACCAACTGAGTCTTAGTTACCTAAGTAAAGTTCTCCGTGGATGTTTGGTTCTATGTAGTCTGCGTTGTTGTGGATTTGATAGAGTTGTTGGACATCGACTTCATCATCAATGGGTTCAATCCAAGGTTCCCCTTGAGATGGATGAATGGGTACAATGACCTTTTGTCCATTTCCTTTTAATTTGATTCATTCCTTGTCCAAGGATATGGATTCTTTCATCTTTCTACCCCAAGGTCGACCGACTAGTGCTGGGAAGGAACTGGATCCTTCCTTTGGGTCAACGATTTTGAAGTAGACCCTGGTCGATATTCCTTTTATGGTTGTGTCAATGTTTTTCCAGAATCCAATGGGTTCAATTAGGCCTTGGTCGGCTAGTTTCAGGTATATGCATGACTCATAGAGTCGAGGTCTGCCCATTTGTTCCCAAGTGTCATGAGTCATGATGTTTACTTGTGAGCCGAAGTCGAGCACTCTTGTCGGACGTGGTATCCTTCGATTTCTAGGTCGACAAGTGGGTCGGAATCACTTTTGTATTTTTTATTTAAGCTGCAGATGTTATTTGTTTGTTTTTCAGAGTGGGTACCTTTTATTTCATACAACAAACCGATAAACTGGGATACTGAATTGTCTGTTTGAATGAGCTAGATTAATTCATTTATTGTGTTAGGTCGACTGTTATGAATGTTTTCTTCTCGTGCAATTTCTGTGAATACATTAGTTGCCTCTTTGTATATTTGTTTTTCCTTCAGTGGGTTAGGATAGATATTTTTGTCTTTTATTTTATTGATTTGTGGGTTATCAGTTCCTTTTTTTGTTCCTTGTCAAGTTACAATGTGTAAATTTTTGGTGTTTAGTACATCATTTTTTTGCACACAGGACAAGACATTAACATTTTTTTTCGTATTAATTTTTTCTAACATGGTAGGGAAATACTCTAGTGAGTGATCCCCTACCCCACAGTGAGTAAAGAATTTGAGATCAGTTCTGTCCTTGTATGGACAGTCTATGTATCGATGACCCTCTTTATAACATGTGAAGCACTAGATGGGTCGATGCGATCGGTTCTCGCGATTCCTAGGGAATCGACCTCTTCCTCCATAGCCTGCGCGTCGATTGTCATACCGGTGCTCATATCGTCGGTCGTCGTATCTGTGATGCAATGAAACCAATGTTGTAATCTCACAGATCACATAAGGTTACCAATAATACACACTAAAACACATATAAATAAACAGAGACAAGAGATAAGAACAAATAGGTGAATTAACAAATTATATTACACGAATGATTCCATACAACACAAAGAACTGAATTGAGTTCTCATCTGGCTCAACAGCTTAATATATAAAATTATAGAACGGTTACAAAATAACCACTTGTCGGTTCGGTGAACTGACATGACCTTAGGTGGCCGACCTATTCTCTTAGTTTAGTCGGCCGACCGACTTAGTCAGCTGATCAACTAAGTCGTCCCATTGACTTAGTCGACTAATCAACTAATTTGGATCTTGTTTAAGTCGACTTATCAACTTGCTCCTTCTACAGAGAGCTTCTGGGATTATCTTATCTTCATTCCTTCCCTTTGGGCTCTAGCCAATTTCTGGAGTTTTCCCTAGGAGGTGTGTCATTTTTAGGCTTGCTGGAAGGAGCCTTGTTTCCTATTTATTTATTCTTCATGATAGGGAAATATCTATTTATCAGGATAATTTTTCTCTACCCATCTAGGATAGGGAGTTGATATCCTCTCTTAAAGTCATCTGTCTCATATGGAGGTATCTCTCCATTCTCCAGACAAACATTGTCATGTTCTTCTTTGGTGATGAAGGTGGTGGGAGAGTCGGTATCCAGCTGATGGATTTCATCTTCAGCTTGTTGTTCACCATCCTGATCCACAAAATGTTATTAAATGGAGGCCTAACAGGTGTATCAGGAGGGTTTCTCTACCTATTCTGGATAACTCGGGGCCTTCTGGCATTTTGATTCTTATTCTATTGTTCTTGATTTTCCCTGGGAGGTGTTCTACCATCCAGAGAGAGCATCTCCATCATTCTTTCCATGTTTCTTAACATTATGTCTATCCTCCCCTCTTCTGAGCTAGAGGTCGAGGGTTGTTTAGTTTCTTTGTCTTTCATTCTCTCTCCTCTTTCTCCTTCCTCTCTTCTTCACTCCCCTTCCTCCCTTCTCCATTCCCCTTCATCTATTTTCTTCTTTATTATGGAAATTAGGTTTACCTCTACCTCTATGGCATCTTTCATCCTAGATGCTAAGGAGTCTGATCTCCTTTCAGTTATCCACAAGGAAAACTCACTATCAAAAGATTCAACATATTGGAGATGGGAAGAACCAATGGGAGGTTTGAACTAGGCAGGGATGGCATTGTACACCTTCAAAAAGTTGTCTGAAAACTCTTGGACATATTCACTCTCTCTCCTCCTCATGGAATGATACTGGGAGAGATATTGCTTAGGGTTATTTTGGTCTGCCCACTTGTCCTTGAAAGAATATTCAAAGGCTTGGTAGCTCAGGATACATTCATTTGTGTGGTTTTTGTACCACTTTCTAGCTTCTCCGGTGTTATCAAGAATTCTCAATCAGTGCGGACACTGCTTGTTCCTCTACAATGTAAATCACAAATACAGAACAAAAAGACACAATAACATATCCTTTCTTGAATAATCAAATTAACTAACATGAAATACACTATACCTCAACCTTGGATCTCTTTGTCTTCTCTCCAAAAATTCCTTGCAATGGTTCAGTACCTGCAAAATAGATAATAAGACAAACAAACAGGATGAGAGCATAATGATAAATTAACTATTCATATTAGTGATCAAGGAATCCGATAATATCTAATTACAATCAATACAATAAAATATAGGAAAGGCAAATGTCTTTGTATTAATTATGGATGAGAAAGAAGTACAACCAAAAATCCTTGATTTCGATGGCTTCGATCTCAACAAGAATGTGTACAATCCTCTATAGCTTTGAAAATCTCTCCAAACATAAACTATTTCTACTTTCCCTCTGATTTAGAATTCAAACTAATAGCATAAGGGTGCTTTTATTGGCCTCCTCCACTCTCCTCATGAAGGCTTCATTTATAGGCCTAGAACCCATGAGATGACTTAGAAAATGGATAGAATGAGATCCCTACAGGTGAGGGAAGTGAATTCCACTTCTCACAAGCATGTAGGAACTAACTCCATGGAGGCTTCCAGAAACTTATTTTTTCTCATTTTTTGACCATCGTCGCTCCTAGTAGAAATTACAAAGGTGTCGAACTAGGGTTTTTGTGAAATAAAGGAGACAATGGCACTTATGGGTCCACTGTGACAGGAACCATCAGTGCTCTGTGTAAAAAACATGAAGGCATCGTCCCTTCTAGGTATGGGAAAAACATGACCAAGGCGAATCAAGCTAGGATTTTTGGGAGGTTGAAGGAATTGTGAAATTCCCATGAAGATTGATAAGCAATGTGGGATTTCTGGGTGCAACATAATTCCCCCCAAAGTATGAAGATAGAAGAAAGTGATAGGTGAAATAGTTTGCAAGTTTTCTATCTGATACAAAGGCAAAGAGAGATAGACTCATACAGGACCAATAACTGACTTTATCCAAATTAATCATAGTTGTGGACCAATACACTGTAGATCTATGATGATGACCATGTCATGGATAGCAATAATACACTGTAGATCCATGAATAATTGCTATAGGAGGTAGGACATAGCTACGAAACATACAAAGTAGATCCATGTCACTTAACCTTAGATACAGAACACATCCACCAAACATACAATGTGGATCCGTGTCATAACTCAAAATGATCTCCTAACGCAACCTGAGTATAGGCAATGATGATCATAAAGCCTAATCACTCAGGGTCTTCATTCCAATCTCCAACTGATATGATTCTAACCATGTGAATAGATGTGTTGATGTTGAACATGGTAGAAACCACTTGATTACTACTCATTGATGTCAACTGTCAACAAGTGTGAGGGAAATCACCATTGATGTCAATGATCCCCAAGGTATCCTAGTACATTTCCCCAAGTGTGAATAAAATGTTTTCAAGTCGAACACTTGACATAATATTTCAATCAGAGGTCATTGATGAAAACCTACTGTTGAAAACAAGAAAACCTGCCATTGAGGCATGCATGCTTCAAGGTACTCTTTTAGGTTTCTAGGTCTAATTCCTAGATAATGATTTGAAGTCGATAGGAATAGAATTTTTCATAGGAGGGCCATGATGATTCCCACATTAGTGACACGAAACTAGGAACAAAAGTTGATTTGAATTTATAGAACTCACTGAGACGTGACTGACTCTTAAGGACAAGTAAAGTTACTGATGAGTTATTTTTCTGGGAGAGACATCCTTTGAACAATTTACAGCACGACACATGACTTGGAAGCATTGACTTGAATGATAATAGAACCGGGTGTAATACAAGGAATATGACAAAGCATTCTTTGAATTGAATCAAAGGAGTTAGGTGACTCACAAAAGTGGATCGACTCGGAGACAAGCTAGAAACCCAACTATTTAGATATGCAAATGCAGACAGGTTCCATGCTCAAAGATGGACTATATATTACTTCCATAAAAACAAATGAAAACCATTCCCCTTTCCTTTAATTTCCCCACCTCGAAAGGTGAGTACCTATTTTCATTTTTACGAGTTCAAAGAGGGTAACAAACACCCTTTAAAGCTCATTAAATGATGAGTCCATTCTCATGCTTTTCACGAACCTGAGAAAGGAGGGGTTCATTCCCAAATAGGGTCTATCATCATTTTGTTTTACGAGTTCAATGAAAACACACTTGTTTGTCGTTTCATGTTTAGAGAGTTAGAAATGACTAAGAATACTCCAAAAGGTCCTTTTTTCATAAATAAGGCTAGTCGGTCCGAAAAAGAGATAACCTACCCCCGGCTAGTCGACCGTTCTGATTCTTTTACAAGCGTGAACGTAACAAGTTTGCTTGGAAATATTTTTGTGTTTTGAGGAGACTAAAAAGAGCTTAAATATAAGTCTCAAACTAGGTTCCTTTTTCATAATCCACTTTTAACGAGTCTGAAAAAGTGAAAAAGTAGACTTGACACCTTTCTACTGGTATTTTAACGAGCATGTAAAAAGTGTATAACGATGCTCGTTACTTTTTCATTCTTGCTCTAAGCTCGAAAAAGACAAAAATAACTTACATCGTAGCCATAACCCAATATTGACCTGAAAAAATTCAAAAAACACCATTAAAAGCCATTTTACCAAAACTATATAAAGTAAAAAGGAAAAACCCACTTTCAATGAAATAATTCGGATTTCAAAATAAATAAATTATAATGAATTTTTGAAAACTCCAAATATTCTATAAATAGAAAGAGTAGGTAAGAATTACTTACCATTTTCTTTTTACCATTTGAGAGTTTTGGTAGTTGGATTAGATAGCAAGAGTTTCCACCGGTGATTTTTCAAGGGTGCTTCACTTGATTGTTCCTTCATTCTTCGTGGAAGAGGTAAGTGTTTTAATAGTTTGTCTTTCCATGCTAAAAAATTGTCATTTTATTTCTCCTTCCATTGTTTAAATTCATGTTCTTAAAATGATTTTTGATTTTTTTAAAACCAAGAATTAAGGTAATTTGTTAATTTGAAATGGTAAAAGAGGGGAATCAACCATATCAATAGGGGTTTTCATTGGTTTGGAAAACCAAAATTTTCTCACCGTAGGGTTTTTGGCCGTCAGGTAGAGCACGTGACGATGCTCTGTCAAGCTGGGACAGAGGTGCCATAGGCGCTTTGTCCATGGCTGATAGAAGGTCGGTGCTCTGCAAGACATAGGAAGCAGTGCCGTCGGTGCTCTATGGGAAAAAGGTAGCAACGCCGCTGCAAGGAAAATGAAAAGCCAAAAACCCTAATCCATCACAAACCAATTTTCATGCTTTTTCGTGCTTCAAAAACATGTCATTTTGTATGCTTTTCCTCCTTTTTAGACATGATGTGTTTTGTAATTATAAAATTTGTGTGTTACAGGTGCATCATGGTAATTTGAAAGGAAAGGGAAGATGAAGTCCCAGAAAATTAGGGTGCTAATGATCCAGCCACTATTGAGGCTCTACGGAACTACGGGCTTCTAAAATAATTTCGAGTACCCAGTATGAAAGCACATATCCATTTGTTAGAGTATATCATAGGGATGTGGGATCCCTACTAGGATAATTTTGTGGTGGGAGTCCATATCCTTCCCATAGAGGTTGAGGATATCTATTTTCTGACCAGTTTGTCCATGAGGGTAAGCCCAGTGGCTCTATCTGAATCACGAGGAGGGGAGACCTGTTGTAATCTCACAGATCACATAAGGTTACCAATAATACATACTAAACATACATAACTATAAATCAGAAATAAGAGACAAGAACAGATAGGAAAATAGATTATATTATTGCAATGAGTTCATACAAGGCAGAGAACTGAAATGAGTTCTCGTTTGGCTCAACAACCTAATATATACAATGTACAGACAATTACAAAATAACTACCTGTCGGTTCGGTGAACCGACACGACTTTTAGTTTAGCCGACTAATCTTCTAGTTTAGTCGGCTGACCGACTTAGTCGGCTGATCAACTAAGTCGGCCCATCAACTTAGTCGGCTGATTGACTAAGTCAGTCTTTGTTCAAGTCGAATTCGTCGACTTGCTCCTTCTACATCTCCCCCACGAATGAAACATTTCTTCGTCCCGAAAAAATAGCGAGGTGCAAAATTTGAAGTTTTGTCGAACCGTTCAAAATTGCTATTACTATGGACTGTGCAGACGGATGGTTGGTCTCTTTTGGACGCAGACTTCGACAATGGCCAGAGCTGTGATGGCAAGGTGATGTTGAAAGTCTGTCCAACTCTACAAAGCTTTATGGATTTTGATTGTCAATGTCATTAAACTTGACAGTACCGACATCTTTTCTGAAATGGGAGTTTCTGCAATTTTCTCCATGTTGGGGCCTAATGCTTGGTTCTTCTCTTCTGTGGCGTCGATGAGTCGTTTCATCTAGGGGCAGATGATATCGACCTTTTCTAGGTTTGGTAGAGCCTGTTGTACCCATTGGTGTGCTTCCCGTTCCAGCTTCTGCAGCTTGTTTTTCTCCAGCACTATCTGATCTTCTATCGTCTATCTGAGTGCTACTTCTGTCGTTTTCCTGCTCTCCAAGGCCTGAATGCCTTGGCGAGTCTGTCGTGTCTACTGGTAGACCTGCCCATAGTGAGTAGGCCAGTCACATAACATGTCTTCTGTGACGAAAAACTCCTCCATGTGGTCCTGGAGCGCCTTGTAGGCCTCTGAGAAGGCAGTATGTTGTGCTAGGAGCAGTCGAGCAGTCTCCTCCTTTTGTTCTTCCTTAGTCTCTTGCATCCAGGCCTGGACGGTCGATACCATAGTCTCGAAGAGCTGGTATGCTCTTTCAAGTGGTCGATATGTGTCGACTTCGACAGGGCCTGGTATTACGGTCTGTGCTAGAGCTCTACATTTGCCGAGAAACTCGACTTCTTCTGCATTTTTGGCTGTAAGCTCTTTACTTTTCCTAGCCATCCTTAGCTTTGCTTCTTTGGCCATGGTTTTGAGGAGTTGGCCGACCTCTGTGTTGGTCAAGGAACTTGCATCCCTTAAGCTGATCCAGAGGTCAGAAGTTTTGGTCTGATGTGCTTTCTTCTTCTTGTGTTTGTCGGCCTCCAGCTCCTGGGTGCCTTCGGCAGTTGAGGTTGGGTCTGTGGTCGGGGGAACGAAAGTCGATGGATTTGCTGGTTGGGGGGTTGGGATGACTACGTCCGGCTGTGAAGTTGTGTGGGGTTGTGATAGGTCTAGTTGTGAATCTGGTGGTGGTGGGGGGGGGGTGATGGTGGTGCTGGAGATGATGGGGTCGGAGAAGGAACTGGAGTTGATGGTTGGCTGGAATGTGTTGTGGGATTCCGTCAAAAGAGATACCTACTTCCGAGGGTGTAGAGGGTAGGTCCTCCTGGGCGTCAAGGTTGATTGGCTCCATGACAGACTGTGATGCTCTGATTACATCGCCTTGTTGGTCTCGGGTAAATGTCATCGTAATGTTTGCATAGGGCTTTTTGCTTGCATAGAGAGGAGCTGTTGTTTATATTTTGTGGGCCGACTGAAACAGTGCAGGCAGCGTCGCGAAGAAAGATTTAAGCTTAGCGTCCTGGTTGACCTTGGCTTTGATTGTCTCTGGAACTGCTCTTTGATATACATTCTGGGGACTGACCGACTGTTGTATTGATGCTTGCTCCTCGACTACGGGTGTCGGGGATGGAGGTGGAGGGTTCAACACAAGGTTGACAACGTTTTCATCCATTGATGTCGTTTTTGCTTTCTTTGGACGACCCTCCTGAGCTCCTGCGTCCATATACCGTTGAAACTGAGTTTCAACTGATACTTTATTTGCAGCTGCATCCTCGACAATGTCGACGACCATGGCTACTAGCTCCTCCTCATCGTCAGACGAGTCAGCAAGAAGAAGCTTGCGCTTACCCTTGCCTTGTTGTAGTTTTTGGGCCTTGATTCTCTTTCTGGCAATAGCTATCTCCTTGGCCAACTTCTTAATGATGCTTTTGGATAAAGCATATTCTGGGTCAGCGTCCTTGACTTCACCTGTCGGTATTTGGATTGGGTCGATAGTTGCTGGAGCCAGAGGGGTTGTTTGTTGCTGTGGTTGTACTGTTGGTTGTTGTTGTTCTGTCAGCTGTGGGTCGACTATCTTTGTATTCAGAGGTTTGATAGTGATGTGTACCTGACTGGTGGTCTTGGCTGGGGTGTCCTCTGTCACAAATGTGCTGATGTAGAGGTTGAGCTCGTAGTCTTCCTCTTTTTCCTGGTTGGTAAGTGGCTCTGTGATGGAGAAGTCGACCTGTTTGGAAGCCTCAGGGATTTGTATTTTTCTCTGAGCCTGTCGAGTCAACTCCCAGAAAATTTGATCGACTGTCAGATAGTAGTCGAGGTCCTAGGCTTTGGGGTCTTGACCTTGCATGTACCAGACCGACGTATGGTCAAGCTCTAACTGTATATGGGAGTCCATAGGGAGGTTTCGTTGGATGTTCTGGGCCACCCTCCACTTCGTCGTGCGAACCTTCAAGACTTTCCCAATGTCCCAGCTCATGCAGGGTTCCTTTTTGTGAGAAGGGTTTAAATCGGTTCATATCAAACTTGGTCAGCTCTCGGAATACTCGACTACCTTCAGGACAGATATGATATATGACAATCCAGAGAATAAGAGAGGGGAAATTGATTATACCTCCCATCTCTTGGCATCTTTTGCAGATGGTTTTGACATGTCGGCAACATAGTCTCCCCATCGGTAGATCCAACCGTCGGTTGCAATTGTGTCGGCAGCCTCCAGCATCTCCAGTTTGAGGTCACTGCCTCGACTGGCTAATGTAAGGGTGATTGCAATGATTTTAGCCACAATTTGTGGCGTCCGTGTCGTAATCTGTCCAATCATCAACCCCTTGGAATTCTTTCCCGACGGTGAGCTCATAAGATCTTTGACTAACCCTTATTTTATCCCAATTGGTACAGGGCTGCCTTGGTTGGACAGACCAGTAAGTCATGAGATAACATCCCCGGTAATGTCGATCGGCCTGTCAAAGTAGAATCGGCCGTTGTGGTAGCAGCTGATAATGAATTTGACCGCTGCTTCTTTCATTCCACCAAAGCTTTCCATCAGTGGTGCGTTATGGTAGTTGAAGAGGGTGCTCTTCCGGATTTTCTCAGTGGCCTGGGTCAGTTTTTTGTTGACATAGGCCCATTCTTGGATTTCTGTCCAAAGTTTCTGCCATTGGTCGTCTTGGACTTTAGCATTCTTTATGTTCTTTAATTGGCGGACCAAGGGTGTGTCCTCTTCCTGCAGCTTTCTTGCCTTAGTCGCTGCTCGGGTCAGTTTGGGTGCCATTGTGTCGGGTTGGTCAAAGGTGTTACAGGGTTCTGGGTCTTTAGTCGACTGCGGTTGCGGGTGCTCTGTGGGTAAATGGTGTGGTGGATGAACGTTTGAATGTCTTGTATTTATAGGTGTGGACTGGATGATCCGACTGTAATACGTGAGTGGTGAGTAATGGAGAATTGTTTTCAGCGCTCGAAGTCATAACTGCGCGATGGGACTTTCGAGGTCGTCGACCGGTGTCGATGCTGAGAATGGTTGGACGGATGTCGGGTCGATGAAGATGGTCGAAGATGATGATGTTGGTTAGCGAAGTAGTTAGTTGCTGTCATGTTTGTTGTGTTTTGATTGTATTGTTTTGTTTTTGTAATTTTTAGCTTTTTATGGGGTTTTTTTTTTTAATTGACGGTTAAGGTCGTTATTTGATTTTTTTTTCTAGTTTCTGTAACGTTTGAGTCGGGCTCCATTAACGAGCTTCTGAAATACTAGGCCCTGTAATGTCTTTAATTGGACCGAGCCATTAGGGTGTATTTCTTTGACAATGTAAGGTCCCATCCATTCTGTATGTAGTTTCTTGGGTTTTCCTTTGACTCGACTGTTATAAAGTAAAGCAAGGTCACCGACCGATAGGTTTTTGTTTTTGATGTTATGTTCGTGCAATGATTTTTACTGTTGTTTGTGAATTTCCTGGTGTTGGATAGCCATGAGTCTATGTTCTTCTAGCTTACTGAGTTGGAATAGTCGGTCCTTTCTTGCCTGTTCGACATCGACATGTAGTAGTTGTGCAATAATAGGTGTCTGCTATCGAAAATGTAGGGGGGCGACTACTTCTTGCCCGTAGACTAGTCGAAAAGGGGTTTGATCAGTCGACCGTTTATATGCTGTCCTATATGCCCAGGGAACCGCAGGGATTTTCTCATCCCAGTCGTCTTTGTCGGTACTGCATATTTTGGTTAACCCTTTGGTCAATGTTTTGTTGAAAGCTTCAATCGCGTCGTTCGACTAAGGGTGATATGCAGTGCTTCATCAGTGGTCGATGTGAAATTGGTCGGTTAGATTTTTGATGGTTTTGTTGATAAAATGTAATCCTTGGTTGCTAATCAATGTGAGTGGGCATCCGAATCTAGTAATAATGTTTTCGTAGATAAACTTAGTAGCTACCTCACTTGAACATGTATCGACGGGTTCAACTTCCACCCATTTAGTGACATATTCCACTGCAATGATAATATATCTTGCACCTGATCATTTGTCTGGGATAGGAAATGGTCCTATGAAGTCTATAGCCCATATTTCAAATGTGAGACTAGGGTTTACAGATATCAAGGGCATTTTTGTGCTTGGTAGAGGTCGACCAAGTCGTTGACATCTGTGACATCGACTAACGAAATTTTTGCAATCTTTGTGGATTGTCGGCCACCATAATCCTGACTGTTGGATTTTCTTCGCAGTTGTGTCTGCTTGAAAGTGTCCTCCTGCAGGTCCATAGTGTGCTTCATGCATAATTTGTTCTCTCTCATGGTTGAGTACACACCTTCTGAGAATGTCGTATAACCCCATTTTGTACAAAAATCCATTGATGAGGCTGTAGGGTGCAGCCTTCATAGCTAAGATTTGTTTTTTCTTGGTGTTCAGACCTTCGGGTTCCTGACCTGTCTCTAAGAACTTAGCTATTTCTTCTAGTTCTTTGGGTACTACTTCTATGCGGAATAGATGTGCATCCGGCAAGTCGTCGTTGACTCCGGTCGGTTCCTCTCCCGTGTCTATACGTGATAGATGGTCGGGTCTGACATTTAGTTTCCCTGGTCGGACAACGACTTCGAACTCAAATTCTTGAAAAAGAAGTAGCCAGCGACAAATTCTCCCATGGTGAAGGGGTTTATTGACGAGGTATTTCAAAGCTTGATGGTCGGTGTAAAATGTGAAGGGGTTGGCCAAGAGGTAATGTCGATACTTTTGGAGGGCAAAGACCATACCTAGGGCTTCTCTTTTAGTGGCCGAATAGTTCCTTTCAGCCTTATTTAATTTTTGACTACTATAGACTATAGGGTAATCCATCCCGTCATCCCCTGGTTGAGTCAGAATTGCTCCGATTGCTATTCTTGAGGCATCGATATGCACATGAAATTTGGTCGACCAGTTTGGAAATTTATGTATGGGAGCTTCGACCAATTTTCTTTTCAGTTTGTCGAAGGAGATCTGGCATTCCTCTGTCCATTTAAATTCTTGGTCTTCCTTTAGTAGCTCTTCTAAAGGATAGGTCATATCTGAGTAGTGTCATATGAACTTTCTATAATATCTTGTATGGCCAAGTAACACCCGAACTTTTTTAGGGTTTATTGGTGGTTTCAAGTCAAGGATGATTTTGATCTTGGCAAAATCAACTTTGATACCATCTTTACAGACAATATTCCCTAAGAGTATCCCTATAGGAGTAATAAAGATACACTTCTTAGAGTTCAGGGAGAGTTGAATCTGTCAACATATCTCCAGCATGAGTCGGAGCCATGTGCAGTGATCTTTTAAGGTGGAGTATATAGTCCAATCGTCGAAATATACTGCCATGGTTTTATAGATATATTCTTGGAAATTCTTGACAACAATTTGGGAAAACACTATGGGTGCATTCTTTATCCCAAAAGGCATAAATCTGTAAGCAAAGGATCCAAATTCACAGACAGATGTTGTCTTCTTTTGATCTTCTTTTTCTATGGGCACTTGGTTATACCTTGAGAAGCCATCTGTGAATGAATAACATTCATGGCCTGCAACTTCATTCAAGATCTCATCAGCATAGGGGGTTGGGAATGGATATGTTAATGTTACTTTGTTAAGCTCCCTAAAGTTGACACAAATTCTCAACCTTGTTGGGTCATGTTTCTTTGGCTGTACGACCATGGGACTTTCCCATTCAGACTGATCGATGGGGTAAATGATCCCTGCTGCTAACATGTTGTCGATTTCCTTTTTAACTATTTCTTTGTACTTATGAGCTAGTTTATAAGGTCTTTTCTTGACAGGTCAGACATCAGGTTTAGTGTCTATTTTCATTTCTCCCATCTCTTGTACTAAGCCTTTTAAGTCTTTATAGTCCCTTGCAAAGACATCCTAGAAATCTCTAAGTAAGTTCACTATTTTAGTGGTCTGTTGTTCATTCCAGTAGTCACCAATCTTGGCTATTTTTGGTTGGTCGTCATTTGAAATGTCGACCTCCTTAGTTTTCACTTTGGCATCTAGCCACTCTGGTGCTTTAGCTTCATTGATCGGCCGACTTCCTTCTGTGAACTGTGAGAATGTGGCTGGGAAGTCGGCTACAGTCATTTTGTCAAGATCTGGTTTGTTGGTGGTCTCGACTTTCAAGATTGAGTAGATGGGTTTTGTTGTTTCCATGTGGTCGATCTTCCATCTGAAGATTTTACCTTCTATGTGTTCATTTTCTAAGTGTAAATGTGTTGACTGTAATTTTGATTCAGTTTGTATCTTGTTATAGTCCTTGATTTGTCGATGGTCTTGGGAGGGTTGTTTTTCTGTCGGTTGGAGAAACTGTTTGATTTGGTGTGCTGTCCCAGCCAATTTTTTGTTTTGAGGTATGAACTGGAAGTCCTTAATAAAATTTTCTTTAAGTTCATGCCAAAAGAAGGTTTCTCCTCTGGCTTCCTCCATCTTATACCATTTATTAGGTAAGTCGGCTAGGGTTGAAGGAAACAAATGTGGCCAGGCTCGCTCATCTTTGTATCCAAGCCTTCTCCACTCCTTTTCACAAGTATTAATGTGTTCTTCTGGGTTTTCTCCTTGGGTAAAAGTAGGGATCTGGGCTTGCTGGGTTAACTTCTTCCCACCAAACTGTTTGACAAAGAAAGTTGAAGCACCTGTCCAGGTCTGAAGTTTTGACTGATGGGTATCCCACCATCTAGCTGCTTGACCTGTAAATGTTTCCACTAAGCTTTGAAGTCTGCCATGTTCTCCAATATTTTTAGATACTTGTTAAACATGCATGATTAAGGATTCTCTCTCCTTATACCTGGGCAGTTGAGTAGTATGTAAGCTGGTTGGTTGTAAGGTTGGTCGTTCCCTGACTTTCCTTTTAAATACTTTGGGGATAATTGATACAATGAAGCACTGTCGGTTGGGTTTTTTCTGTACTTTCTGTATAGTCCAGCACCCTCTTGCTTGTGTTTCATAATTTTCCATTTCCCAATCATATAATTCAGCATCTGAATTATAACCAGTGGAGTCTTGGTCACCTGATAAAGTTCTCCATGGATGTTGGGCTCTGTGTAGTCCGTATTGTTTTGGATCTGATATAGTTGTCTGACATCGAATTCTTCATCAATCGGTTCGGTCCAAGGTGCTCCTTGGGAAGGATTAATGGGTACAATGACTTTGTGACCATTTCCTTTTAACTTAATTCATTCTTTGTCTAAGGATATGGAGGCTTTCATCTTCCGTCCCCAAGGTCGACCGACTAGTGCTGGGAAGGAACTAGATCCTTCCTTTGGGTCAATAATTTCGAAATCAACCTTAGTTGATATTCCTTTAATGGTTGTGTCGACATTTTTCCAAACCCCAATGGGTTCAATGAGACCTTGGTCGACGAGTTTTAGGTAGATGCCTGACTCATAGAGTCGCGGTTGGCCCATATTTTCCCATGTATCCCGAGTCATGATATTTACCTGAGATCCGAAATCGAGCACTACTTGTCGGACGTGGAATCCTTCGATTTCCAGGTAAACAAGTGGGTCGACATCGTTTTTGTCTTTTTGGTTTAGGCTGCATATGTTCTTAGTTTGTTTTTTGGGATTAGTACTTTTTATTTGATGCAATAAATCAATGAATTGGGCTACAGATTTGTCTGTTTGAGTGAGATAGATTAGTTGCTGTACTGTGTTAGGTCGACTGCTAACGAGGTCTTATTTTTGTGCGATGTCTTGAAATATGTGTGTTGCTTCTTGGTATGTGTGTTTTTGCATTATAGGGTCGGGATAGACATTTCTGTCTTTAATCTTGCTAACTTGGGGGTTATCAGGCCCTGTTTTTGTGCCTTGTCATGTAACAATATGTAAATTGTTAGTAGTTAGCACATCATGTTTTTGTACACAAGACAAGACATTAACATTCTTCTTTGTATTGATTTTTTCTAGCATAGTAGGACAATCCTCCAACGAGTGATTGCCTACTCCACAATATGTATAGAATTTAAGATCAGTTATGTCCTTGTATGGACAGTCTACGTATCGGTACCCTTCTTTATAACATATGAAACACTGGGTGGGTCGACAAGTTCATATGTCGCGATTCCTGGGGAATCGACCTCTTCCTCCAAAATCTTGTTGTCGATTGTCGTACCGACGCTCATATTGTCAGCCATCGTACCTTTGTCCATTCTGGTTGTTTGTATTGTTTTGCTCGTTGTCTTGTGCTACTGCATTCGTTTGGTAGACCGCCTGATAGTTCTGTCAATTTTTCAAATTTAACTGACAGTCGGCCATGTTGTGACTTTTAGTCTCGCAGATGGCGCACCAGGAAGCTTTTCCATTCTTCATGTTAAACGAACAATCTTTCATAGAATGATCTCCGTGCTCCTGGAAAATGTCGCAAAATGCTTTAGTTTGCACAAAGCAGACTTCTTGTTGACTGTATTCGTGTCGACAATTATCTTTCATGTGTCCGGCCGTGGAACATTTAGTACACGAGATTTCTTGATTCTTGAGGGTCAGTTCTTTCAAAGAATTCTGTACATTCTCGAGCTGTTCCTCTAACCTGTGGTCCATTGGATACGCAGGTATGTCTTCATCCATTTCCACCTGTAGAGCTTTGGTCAGCGCATATTCATATGTCTTGAACGTTTCCAGACTGATATGTCGTCATACTTTCTGTGATAATCCTGCAAGGAACCATTGAATTAGTAGTTGTTCATCAATAACATAATTTAATTGTCTTAATAGGTCCTTCCAATGTTTGTCGTAGTCACAGACTGTCTCTCCTGGATTTTGCTATGTTGTTTTGATATTTTTGGCGGCCAGGTGCTTAGCGTCTGGGGTTTTGAAGAATGATAAGAACTGTGCCTTAATATCAGCTTTCGTTGCTCTGGGTTTCCTTTCTGAAAAGGTCATGTACCATGTCAAGGCCCTTTTCCATAAGGTTCCCATGAACTGAGCCATTTGTCGGTCTTCATCCATCACCTGGTTTGCTTCCCAAGTCGACTTGCAGACGAACCAATGTCATCTGGGGTCTTCATCCCCCTAGTAGAGAGGAATGTGAGCTGATCCATGACCCATGTCTGAATCAATTTCACTACTCTCAGAAGTCGATGGAGGTGTATGTGGGGGTGTTGGTGAAAGTGGTGGGTTTATTGATATGGTCGGGCCTGCGGGGTTTTGGTCGACGGAACTTGTGCTCCTGTTGGTGGTCGATTCGTCTTTGACGTACAGTGGGTTGTTGTGGATTTCTACTGTTGATGGTCCACTGCAACTTTGTGTGCACAGGTCTGCTTGTTCAAGTTCTTCAAAATCTGTACTTGGTGGGGGGGGGGCGCTCCTTCCTGCGTCAGTAAGAGCAAGTGGATACTTCGTGTTACCACCTAAGTTGTACTTAGTGGTTTTTATCAAGTGAGCCTGGTGAACCGGACAGGGCTAACTTGTTCGGACTTCAAAAAGACCTTTGGAAGTAC
>LPNX010671515.1:71511-82094 GCA_001517045.1 Pseudotsuga menziesii
CTGAAGTAGATTGAATGGATCTGGCAAATCCTTGACTGAAGGAGTTGATCAAATCAGATCCAGAGTTGATCTTGAGCATCCTTTATGAGGAATTTCACCCTCCCTCTCTCCTCAACACGTTTTTGGCTCAACTAGATGATTTTTGGTGGATTCTTCAGTCAACAGGTTGAGGTGTCAGTCAGATCAGCCCCCCGATTAATAGTTGCACTCAGTGAGACTCAGATCTGGCTCAGCTAGACACGGATCAGGCATTGATGGACTCTCCATCAGTTGATTTCACTTGATTCCATGAGTAATTGTGCCCCCCTGGGCTGGATGGCCTGTAAATTGTATATATCCAAGCACAGCCTCCTCTTCCAAGGGAGTTAGAACTGGGATTGAGGTGCTGGTGCTATTGTATTGTTGTAATTCTCATTTGAAATAAAGAAAATATTTGGAGGCAATACGGTGTGGTTCCATTACATGTGTGGATTATTATTTCCATTGTTTTACTGAGGTAACCTGTAGCTGTGGTCATTTTTTGCTATTTTCTTGTAGATCTGTGGTTAAGATTGGTAATTAGCTTATTACAATCTTGATAGGAAAGGTGTTGTTCAATAAGTTTATTGACTATCACTCTCCTTTGATGCATGTTTAGAGATCTAGATTTAGCATGTCCTATTAGCTTATATGCATGTTATCTTGAATCTCTTTGTATGTACTAATCGGATCTCACAAGTTTCTTGGCAAGTTCTTTGATTTCAACTGAGTTGCAGGTTCATACTTTGGAGAGGATGATGATCTAGTTTGATTCTTCATTCTCTTCAAAACATTTCAAAGGCATAGTCCCTCGGCATTCCACCTGAAAGCTCTACTGTGGATCTTCAAGGAAACCAACACTCTTTCTCTCTCTTCCTCCTTTAAAAATTATTAAACTTTCCTCAAACTGGTTACTTTAAGGTTTATTTTTAAATCTGATCTATCTCATAAAGAAAATTATACATAGATCTAATTATCAAGATCCCTTCAATTCTCTATATCTTAGTTTCATTGTGCACATAAAGTTCAAATTCAAGAGATCTAGCTAAAATTGCCTTAGTTTCGCAAGTAGTTTATTGAAAAATTCATAGCTTGCTGTTAAGGTAGTTTAATTTGCTGTTAAATAATTTGAATATTCTGAAATATCAGTGCCATTAATTGGCTGCACAAACAGCAGGCAAAGATCCCAAGGAAATCTTTCTTTCCTTGGTTCCCTTTTCGTCGGTTTAACTAGTTTAATTTCATTAATTTTTTGAGATAAAGTAGGATGACCCAAAGGCACTCTTAAAGTGCTTTGGGGAATTTTTTATTCTAATTTACTCACTGTCATTTAGCAGGTCTAACAGAGAAGAAAGGAAGCTTCTGTCCAAAGTGGCTTTTGGAGCGCTCAAATCCCCCCAGGGGTCTCTCTTTTGTCACATAATTTGTAATTTTTTTATATAAACTGTAAGATCTTGGTTTCAGCCTATATAAGGACCAAGATAGCTCTGTTTTATCAGTTCTTTGATATTTTAACCTCTGTAATAAAATCATCCTTTGAATAGGCTCTTTCGAGCCCATTCCCCATCCCCCCTGGGGGGATTCACGTCGGTCCCATTTTCGTCGTTTTCTGCTTATTTCCTTTTACTAGAATTGATCTGATTTACAGGTTAGTATATTTGATCTTTTTGTTAATTCCATATTCCATATCTTACTTTCAAAAGTAATCATAATACTTACCCCACGATTTCCCGAGTGACCCGAAAGGGGAAAGAGATTCGTGGTAGGATTAATCAGAAAACCATATTTGTGTAGTTGTGTTATTTTCTCATCTTTTGTTTATCAGCATTTTAAAATTAACCCCTCCTTGATTCCCCGATTGAGATCCACTTGGATCGAAAGAGGTTCTTGGAGGATTTTCTTTTAAGCAAGAACACATCTTTTAAAACTTATTAAAATTTACAAGACTCCAGTGTGTATGCTCTGCACTTGTCTGCGGTTCGTTCGATCAGTCAAGTTGTATCAAAATCATTTGGGTGACTAGCATAATTAGGACTCACCTTCCCCAATTAACAAACCATCAGGTGAAAATCCAACACCTCGATCAAACCTTTACGGTGGAAAAATACCCAAAGGAAGCGGGAACCTACTGAAAAGTGACCTCGAGGCGCCGATCTCTGTCACACCCTAATGGGTGCATTACGAACATAGCCCCAGAGACTCCATTTCAGCCCACATATTCCTTGCGGGTAGCCGTATAGGCTTTGTTTTGGACATACTCCAAGTACTCTCGGGTATATCTGGAGTCCCCCTTTAGCCTAATTTAATCAATTCATACTTCATTTTAAACTTAAAACATACCAAGATGCAATCGCAAAACATTTATTCCAAACACATGCAAGCACACTGATCTCTTTTGACTCCATTTTTAAGGCACTGGTCTTTTTTGCTTCATATATATATTGTGTATCAACATTGTGCTTTCGTGTGTATCTTCGTATCTTGTCATCTTGATTGTTTATAGTTAAAATATTCAAACTCCTAAATAACTCATTCAGTACAACATCATTACACTAAGAAATCTTCCTTAGTAACTTAATAGGGTCTAACCCCCTTGGCTTCGTTAGGAGTTGAGCCTAAACGGAGGAGTCAAGAACAAGGTGACAGCCTTGACTCGAGACTTGCCCCCAAGGACACACCGGGTGGCTTGAAGATTTCTGCCACGTGATCCAGGTGTGTGAAAAGGCGGCAACACTTCGGAGGGAGGGTGCGGCCTGAAACGTCACCCAGTTTCCCTTGAGCGATCGATGTATGATGAGGTGTCGACCCGTGTATGTTTTGTCACCTAGTCGACTCCATATGTTGTAGTCACCAGCTCGTAGTCGTAGATCATCTTCGATAATAGTCTGGATTCTAGTATGTGGATTTGTCGGGGAAAGGGTTATTCCGTCATCGGGAGCTCTTATTTGGAGAGATTCTGGCTACTCTATCCACACTTATTCCTCCGTAGGGGACACCTCTTCTTCTATGCCCTCTTCCTATTAGTCATGACCCGACTCTGACAAATTCTCTTCACGATCGTTCTCCCTAGGGTTTTGTTCATTGTGCAGCCCTGCGGCTCATTCACGTCTGGCTTCCCTTCTCTTCTATCTTTCATCCCTTTCGATCCTCTGTGTGTCTGACATACTTTCGTACAATACTATGTTCTTAAGTTCCTCTACAGTTGACTTTTCCTTACTGGTGACGGCTCCTCTTTTAGGCCGACTAGGATCCACTATACTCTACCTCCGACACATGACTAGCTACCCCCCCATAGCCTACCTGACACTTTTAGAAAGCCCGGATAGTTCGAATCACTTGCTCAGGAAGTATTCCCACTCCCTTTCTGCAATGAACTTCTCCCACTTCCTCTGCTTCTCCGCCCAGTTGGTGTTTGTTGGCTGTTCGCACAGTGGTGGTCTAGGTTCGACGATGTGGCCTGCTTCGTTCTCTATCAAGAATTTGAACAACAAGGTCGGTAGGGAGGACAAGAATTGTTCGGTAAAATCTGTGTAAAATTTTGCTTTGACCGTTTCCACAGACATTCGGTCTTTGACTGCTTGCTCCTCACAGAAGTCGTCGGCGATTTGCTCGAACCACTCCGACAAATTTGTTCACCCTCCTCGGAACAGTTTATCTAGCAACTGCTGTTATTTAGTCATGTCCGGATTTCTCATCCAGAAGCTGCTTCAACAATTGTGGCACTGATTCGACGAATTTTTCATGTGTCTCTGTGAAAAATCTTGCTTTGGCTTCAGTGACTGTTAATCTGTTTCTTCTTGTGTAATTTTGCAAGTAGTTCGCAACTTTACGGTCCCACCAGTCCTTGATCTCCTGCTCTGGTATCATATGTGAGCATATATTTTAGACATGTACTACCGGCAATGGAACCAATGTTGTAATCTCACAGATCACATAAGGTTACCAATAATACATACTAAACATACATAACTATAAATCAGAAACAAGAGACAAGAACAGATAGGAAAACAGATTATATTATTGCAATGAGTTCATACAAGGAAGAGAACTAAACTGAGTTCTCATTTGGCTCAACAGCCTAGTATATACAATGTACAGACAGTTACAAAATAAATACTTGTTGGTTCGGTGAACCGACATGACTTTTAGTTTAACCGACTAATCTTCTAGTTTAGTTGGCCGACCGACTTAATCGGCTGATCGAATAGGTCGGCCCATCGACTTAGTCGGCTGATCGACTAAGTCGGTCTTCGTTCAAGTCGACTTCGTCGACTTGCTCCTTCTACAAGACCTCCTTGGATGATATTATTGACCATCATTGCTCACTAGGTATAGAGTCTCAATCTGGGAATCTACAGACCAAGTCTATCATAGATCTCCCCTTGAGGACAGTGGTGTATACTATCAACAAGGTGGTAAGAACTAGGTTTGCTCACCTTACTACTAGATCACATATGCTATATTCTTGGTATTGTATGGATCCCACTATCTTTAACTGGTGTGAAGGCATGTTGTTGTGTCTGAAGAATCAGTTAAACAAGTGCAAAAGAAGAATGCTGAAGCAATTTGGCTATGGAGCAGTGATAGTGTCCTTTATCTTACAGTGGGTGCCTCATATGAGAACACAAGTGACCATTACCAGGATTGAGCCTGAGGATCCTAGGATGGTTGCATGGGTTATAGACATGCCTCACCTTTGAGGTGGAGGGCCTAGAGTCAGCTACGAATATGGCTTCTTTCACTGGTTGAGAAACCAGTTACTCATGGTTGAGGATTATGCCTATGAGGGGGTAGAATTCCGTAATGACCCAAAGCTTGTTTTACCTGAAGGAGAAGTATGGGATGACCAAGGTAAGAAAAGAAATTATCCACTTGTGTTTTTAATTTTTGTATTTTATTTCATAGTACTGAGATGAGTGAAAATATTTCCATGTAGACATTGGATCTGTACATCCAGCAGGTATGTCTCCTATTGCTAGGTGAGCACGTACCAGGGACATGATGCTATACCGCTCTGAAGCTGATGAAGAGCTCGAATATCTAGAGGATAACCTACAACACTTGACTATTGGCATCCTTGACATGACTACTAACGAGGTACCTAGGATTTATTAGCGCCATACTTTAGGTGTCTCTGGACGATTCTCTAGGCTACTTCGCAGAGTGGCCCAAGCTATTGCATGCTATCATGAACAGCACGAGGATTAGTCTACTTTGATATTCACTTTTTGTATATGTATTACTGAAAGCTTCGAAGCTTCATATTTTTCCCTATGTATATGTGAATTCAGAACTTTTTATAGTCCTGAATGTTTGAGGGAACTAAAAGCTAGAGATGCTCTAGCCCAATTTTGTATCTCGGTGCTACAATTTTTATATATGACAAACTTTTATATTTATAGTTGTGTGTGCAGAAAATGTGATGTGTGAAATGATCACCTACTTATGAATTTACATGTATTGTTTATGCTTCAAATGGACTTTTATGTGTGAGCAATATGCCAATCTAAGACATAATTAGCTAGGGAATCTGCCACAACATTTAAATGTATCGAAATGTGTTGATATGTAACTTGCTCAAAAGACCTCTCTAACAACCTAAATCTTTAGAAAGTATGAAGAAGAAAGGGATTTCATATGGTGTAGACTCGATTAAGCTATTGGACAACTAGTTCAGAGTCTAGGTAAACCCTAATTTACCTTACTTCATTAGCTAGGGCTTCCATCAACAATCCAACCATGGCTTGGTATTCCACCAGATTGTTGGTGGAGAGACCTAAAAGAACAACGTCAACCAAAACCAATGAAGGAAGTCATCTGTCCATGAGATAAAAGACATACATAAGTAGGGTTTTATGAAAAACACATTTTAAATCACACAAAAGACACACCTCTCAAAGCTAATACACACAACAAACTATAAACAATATTTACAAATACCCTATGCTAGATGACCTAGGCATAGTATCTTTTGAGGTAGAGCCTGTTTTGAGTCTCTCCCAAAGGTATCCCATCGTAATCAACCAATTTAGATGCACCTTTCTCTAAAACGTGACAGACAATATAGGGCCCATGCCACATAGAATCAAATTTTCCTACCCCCAGCTTGTCATGGTTATGGTCATAGGTCAATACCAGATCTCCTTCATTGAAGGAACAGGGTTGGACAGTCCTGTCATATTGAAATTTCATTCTTCGTTTATGTGCCTCATTATCTAAGGCAGCATCGTGTCGACTCTTCATCAAGTTTGTTTAGATATATGAATATTTCTTCGTCTATAGTAGTGTTGGGAAATAGTTCTACAACAATTTTTAAAGAAGGGATTTCACACTCTATTGGGAGAGTAGCTTCCGGCCCATATACTAATTGGAAAGGTGCAAAACCAATGGAAGTTTTGACAGTACTCCTGTAAGCCTAGAGTGCAGAGAAAAGATGCAAATGCCAATTTGACTTGGCTTTCTCTACCATCCGCTGAAGAATTGTTTTTAATACTTTATTTATAGCTTCAACCTGGATATTGGCCTGTGGATAGTATGGTGTAGATTTATCGTTACGAAACACTAATTTTATACTAAGCCCTGCCATGATTTTGTTTTGAAAATGTGATCCATGATCATTCATGATGGCCCTAGGAATCCCGAATCTAGCAATGATATGGTTGAATAAGAATAGTGCAGCAGTATTTTCATCTTTGGCATATGTGGGTATAGCCTCATCCCATTTTGCAAAATAGTCCACAGCCATAATAATGTATCCATGCCCCCTAGCTGAGGTAGGTCTATAGTGCATGAAGTCTATGCCCCATTTTGTAAAGGGGCCAACTACAACAATGGGATGGAGCAGAGCTGGATGTGTGCATTTCATTGAAGTGAACATTTGACATGGTGGGAATTTATTGAATGTTTCAATGCAATCTTTGAAAATAGAGGGCCAAAAATACCTTACACGCAATATTTTCTGGGCAATAGCCAACTCGGATAGATGACCGCCACAATCTCCAGCATGGTAATCATTTAAAACGATCTCAGCCTCCTCATGTGTAAGGCAACTTCATAATATGAAATCAATATCACGGTGGTATAGGGTATCATTCAGGATAAGATAACATTTGGCTTGGTGGTGAACATGATGACGTTCATCTTGAGAAGCAGAAGGATGGCATCATAAGGTCTGGAGATACAAAATGATATCTCCATACCATGGATCAGTCGTACTAATGAGAAACAATGACTCATCGGGCAATGAATCAAAGGGATATGTATCATTTGTAGTATGGGAAAGGTCACATATAAGCTCTGTGAAAACAAGAGATGTCTTAGAAGTGCTTTTGGAGAATTCTAATTCTAATTCCTGGAGAATCAAAATCTAACGTGTATATTTTCCCCCAATAACTTGCTGTGTAAGAACATAGTACATGGGGTTGGAATCCACATAAACAGTGATGGTGTGGAGCAATATATAATGACAAAACTTATGGACCATGATAACCATGGCTAGGGAAAGTTTCTCCACATGTGAATATCGAGTTTCAGAGTCTAGAAGACTCTTACTAGTGTAATAAATCACATGTTCCTAGTCGTGTTCATCTGTTTGAACAAGGACCATGCCAATGGTAGAAAAGGATGCAACCACATTCAAGGAATAGTCCTTAGCATAATTAGGTGGTTGCAACACCGGTGCATGGGTAAGTGCATGTTTAAGATTATCAAATGCATGTTGTGGGAAATCATCCCAGATGAAAGGGGTATCTTTTTTGAGCAACCTCATGAAACCGTGTGTCCTTTCTGCATAATTGCAGATGAAACGACGTAGAAAGTTTTCCTTCCCTTGCAAACTTTGGAGTTCAGTTATGTTTGTGGGAGCAGGTAGGGCTAAGATATCTTCAATTTTCAAGGGATCGATACGGATGCCATATTTAGAAACAATAAATCCAAGAAGTCGACCAACTTCTACACAACAAACACATTTATGGGGATTTAAATGAATATTAAAATGACGACATCGAAGAAAAATGGATCTTAGATGATCGACATGGATGTCCCGCTACTTGGAATGAGCAAGAAGGTCGTCAAGATAAGGTTCCACAACATGTTTAATGTCATGAATAGCATATGCATAGTGCGTTGGAATGTCGCGCCAATGTTATTTAAACCAAAAGGCAGTTTATGATAAGCGAAAGTCCCTGAAGGGAAAATAAATGCCATCTTGTGTTGGTTTGATGGGAGGATATCAATCTGATTGTAGCCGGAGAATCCATCCATAAAGGAAAAAATAACACTTTCAGCATAGTTGTCAATTATTTGATCAATATAAGGAGTGGTAAAGTTGTATTTTGGACAAGCTCTATTTAGATCCCTAAAGTTGATGCAAACCCTAATAGTGCCCTATTTTTTGTTCATAGGAACTATGTTGGACACCCATTCAGTTAACAGTATGGGGTAAATGAAACCAGCCTTCAGAAGTTTCTCAACTTCTTCCTTAATGGCGGCTGCTTTTTGCAGATGGACCTGTCGTAGTTTCTGGCGGACTGGCTTGGCATCAAGGTAAGTTTTTATTTCATGGAAAACGATGGAGGGATCAATCCTTGGCATTTATTCATATCTCCATCTGAAGACATCCTTAAACACCTTGAATAGGGATGTGTATGATTGAACCTCTTCAGGTGAAGAGTTCTGCCCTATGTGAATGTTCTCTGAAATGTATGGTTTGACTAATATGTCCATGAGCATGGTTTTTGTAATATTACATAGATTTCCTTCAGACTTGATACCCTGAGTGAGGATGGGGGACTGAGGATCCGTGGTTATATCAGATGAAACAGCTAAGGAAAAGTGTTCTTCTACCATATGGAAAGGAGGGAGGAAATAATATCGATGATGATGGTATTTCCAGGGCATCTTGTCTATTGACATGAATTCCATAATGGATTCATTTGTAGGAAGTGTATGTGAAAGATGATCTAGAGATGAAGGGGGGGTTTTGGAGCAAGTATGGCATGTGATAATGGTCTGAGGCCACCAACAAATGGTAATTGATGGTGGGGTCACTGGTGGCTTGGATTGCATTGTAAACTTCTTCAAAAGGGGAAAAGGATGTTGATTCATCAACAATGCTTTTCCTTTGTCTATATGAGAGGTAGAAATAATATTAATAGATGTAGTTTGTGAAGTAGCAGGAGGATTTGATAAGGGAAATACTCCCATTATTGAAGAGTCTTTAATAAGGCCTACTCCAATGTCCTCACATTGTGGGGTATTCGAGAGCGGGATGCTATTTGCATCATTTATAATGGCACTAGGTGTGATGAAATCTAACTGATCAATGGTGACAATATTTCCTTGGAATGGGAACTGGATGATCCAAAAAATCGTTGATGCTATAGCTTGCATAGCATAAAACTAGTTACAACCTAGGAGTAAGTTGTAATCCAAAGGAGCGTCGACAACTTCAATATGAATGGAGACTAACTTGCCCCCCAGTTCAACATGGATGGTAGGTAGTAATCCATAGGGTTGAAAGCCACGACCATCAAAATCCTTGAGGGTGGTAGGTGAACGGTTGATTTCCAGAGAACCAATGGCTCTCCAACAAGATAAAGACATGACTGATGTAGAGGCAACCTCGTCCAAAACGGTACGATGGAGAGTCTTTTTAGAATTTTTGGTAGCTATCTGGAAAGATAATTGATGTGAGAGTCTTCTCTTAAAATCATCCAGTTTGAAAGTGATGATGTTACTGTTTTCAGGATCCACGGCTCCAAGAGTAGTAAGAAAGTTTTTCCATTGGGTAGGGCAGGTTTGAAGTAACTCTAAACCCGACATAGCACAAGGTGCTTGAGCCAAATATTTAACAATATTATAATATTGGGTGGCACAAGCATTAGGATTGATTATGGACTTACGTAGAGTACCCTTCGATGGGAAGAAAATTGCTTATGGAATAGGTTTTTCAATGTGAAGACTGTTACAAGGAGGAGGTGTGGAAGCTGAAGGTTTTTCAAGTTGAACTTCATCAGATTTCTTTTCTGGAGGAGGGTCATAACTATGTGATCTTGTGTTTAAGTTAACTGTTTCACTAAACATCATTCTAAATTCACCAGTAGATGAAGATGACCCATTTAAGGATTGATGATAAATTAATCACTGTTGGGTGGGGAAAGGATCTTTCAGAACTGCAGGGGTGGGTGAAGTTTTCAAAAATTTACTAACTTCCTCACAATGAGGAAATTCCTTAGTGAAATGATCCCCCCCATAGATTAAACAAAGATATTTTACCTTTATTTTATTCTTTGAATCAACATCTAAATTTTGTGGTTTATTACCCTCCTGTTGGTTATCATGTTTTTTCAATTTAATTTTCCCTTTTTTCTTTCCACCGGAAGATTCAGCAGTTTGAACTGCATTTACTTCAATAAAAACAACAAGAGAGGGTGTAGTTTTGGATGGTGGACTTGTTGGTGAGGCGGTGTTGTAATCTCACAGATCACATAAGGTTACCAATAATACATACAAAAATATTCAGAATATACACAGATGCAAGAGACAAGAACAGATAGAATAAACAG
>LPNX010671518.1:0-13115 GCA_001517045.1 Pseudotsuga menziesii
TGAGCCCATGATTATGGAACCCTTCAAGCTTGAAATTTGACATGAATTTGTTAGCTGCAACACCCAGCTGTGAGTGATTACTCTCAGCTGTGACAATGAGCTACAACACCCAGCTGTGACTGTGCTACAGGTAAGAATTTATGAGTTTGATATATGTGTGTGTTGCACATCATGATATGTCTTTAGTTTTTATTTTCCATAAAAATTCACATGCTTTATTTCAACATTATGTCATTTTTTAAGAGTTGCAGCTGTGGCTGCAACAACCCGTGTAAGTCAATCTAGGTGCTCAATGCTTGAAATTTTTGGTATGGATGTGTGTTATATTTAAATTTACATCATTAAAATCATTCACACCTATTTCGATCACTTTTTGGGGGTTAAATTTAATTTATTGGATTTTTGTGACATTTTGGCTTGAAAATTTTACTGAAACATAGACGGGACAGTCCATTTTTGGGAGACCAAATGAACTTATTTTTAAAACCTGTTTATATCCCAAGTATACCTTTGAATATAGTTTCCAAAACAATTTTAATTTTTACGATTGGGTGTCAAACGAAAATTTTATGGCCAAAATACTAACAAGGTGTCAAGCTGGTAGCTTAGGAGCAGAGCTGGGACAGTCCATTTTTGGATCCCTTATTAGACATATTTTGCAAGCCTGTTTCATTTTTATATTACCCTGTGAATATAGTTTACAACTCAATTTGAATCACTCCATTCTTATATCGTACGTAAATTTTATGACCAAAATATTGACTGCCTATCACAAATCTGCATTCCTAAAACTCTATTTTCTAGACTGTTCATTGGCTTATTTGACCCATCAATTCTTGTTGGATTCAAAACTTGTTTCTAATGGAGATACCTACATGAATCTAATTCCATATCCAATTGGAATCACATAAATCCGTTATCAAACGAAAAAGTTAAGCCTAAAACCGTGACTGTTGGTCTAGTCCAGAATTCGAAAAGACACCTTGTCATGCAGGCTGTTAATGAGTGATTTGGAAGATCATTGCATAGAATTTTAAAAACCTGTTTCTAATGAAAATATACCTATGAATTTAATTTCATTTGGCTTTGGAATCACTCAAATTGGACAAGGAATGAAGAAGCTATGATTAGAATACTGTTGGTGAGTCTAGATGGACATTGCTCTCCTACAAGTATAAAATGGATTTTGCTTTGTTCATTTTCCTTTGGATTTGTTTTATAAGTAATTGCTTGTTGTTTTTTTTCCTAAGTGTTGGGTGAAGAGAGACCAATAATCTCTCTTCTTCCATCATCTCATGTTTTATTGCAGGCAAATGCTAGGCTTTGCAGGTCCTTGGAAGAAGAAGGTCAATGCATGCACGAGTGACTCTTAAAGACTTTTTATCAATTTGCAAATGGATTGAGCACACAAAAACAATGGAGAGATTGATGTGCAAACCATACAGAGTCCAATGTTTCCGAAGTCAAGTCCCATTGCTACATGCCAAGAATCATTTTTAGACACCTGTCATCCCACTTGTTGCTGAAAGAAACCCTTCAAGAAGCCAATTCCCCTATGGTAGATTCATTCACCCTCCTCATTTCAAAACCCCAAAAATCCATTCATGTTGAAGTCCCATTTTCCACTACTTATGTAGTCACCATAACAATTTTATTTCCCATTACTACTACATCATGACTTCACATATACTTTACGCTTCTGAGTTTCATGTTGGTCCTATTTTTCACTATGATTCTTCACAATCATTTATTTTGTACTCGTATTGGATGATGTGGAATGCATTAAGGTCCACCTTCCAATGGTCTTGTCCCAACGACTCTGACACATCATCTGGGATCAAGATTAGAGTTTTTATAGTGCCCTGGTATCTGCATGAATCAATGGCAGATTTTCTTGTTGTTAATCATGGGGATTCATCAATGCCTCTTGATTGACAAATCTTGCAGGTGACTCGACTCCAGCACATCCATTTGTACCTGTCAAGATGCACTAAGGTACTTTAGAGCTCACTCTCATCAAAGGTGAGTTTCTTCACATTGGTTAATGGCATACATTAATGGCTGGTAATCCAATGATTTCTTTCCATGCTCGACTTCAGCACATTCATTCGCATGGTAAAAATTGTACCCCGGTTTTGAAGCAGCTGAAGATTATATGATCTAATGGTTTCAACAATGATTTGCAGCATCATTTGTTCAGTAGTTTTGCAATTCATTTCCATTTTTAGTTCAGCAGTTGATTTTCAGAATAAGAGAAAGGACTTTCTGCTTCTATGGTAGAATTTATGCTCATCAATTGTCTCAGCAGTTAGTCTTACATGCAACCAGCACAACATCATGGATCAATTTCAGTCTCATCCAGTTTCAGCTCTCATATACATATGTCTTAGCATCAGATCAGCCTCCATAGCTCCAGCATACACCAGTCCATTCATGTCAACCAAGGCTTCCATGGAGGTAAAACTTGAGGTGAAATAGCATGAGTTTTTTATTTATTAAAGATTTGGGGAAATGTCATGAAGAACCACTAAGCATTAGCCATTTCCATTTTCTAAATAGCCTTTTATGTCCATCCATTCCCATCATTTCCCCCTCAGTTTTAACACTTCATTATTCATGCACATCCACTTCAAATTCCAACCCAACATCTCACCAACCCAACTGACCAAGCATACAAAAAAAGGGGATACCTTATTGTTGTTACACAAGAACCAACAATAGGAATTTTTGCTACTGCCACACAAGAACCAGCAGTAAGAAAAAATCTTGTTGCTGTCACACAAGAACCAACAGCAATAAAAGAATCATTGCTACTGCCACATAAAAACCAATAATGAGAAGAAATAAATCAGTTTCTTGAAGGTTGTTCTTTCCAGCTTTGATATTTTTTTTTAATGCATGTGGGAACTACAAATCCTCTATGGCTGCAAATTGAGGAAATGATGCATGAGGGCATGCTTTGCATTCAGTTTAAAAGGTAGTCCTGTAATAATTTGCAGTAAGTTTATGACCAGAATCAAGGTTTGTAGATTGTTTTCTCGTTGAAGATGTTCTCTTGAAGTACAAGCAAAAATGATCGGGGAGTTTTTTGAAGAAGCCTAGAAAACCATAAAAAAATGATCTACTACTGTCACACAAGAACCAGCAGTAAGAAAATAAGTCTTGTTGCTGCCACACAAGAACCAACAATAAGAAAAGAATCATTGCTGCTGCCACACAAGAACCAGCAGTAAGAAAATAAGTCTTACTGCTTCCACACAAAAACCATCAGTAAGAAAAGAATCATTGTTGCTGCCACACAAGAACCAGTAGTAAGAAAATAAGTCTTGTTGCTGCCACACAAGAACCTACAATAGAGGATGGATTTCAAAGGTTGGAGGGCTACAAAACTCATTGGAATTTCCATATTTTGTCTTGGGGCAGCCACATCTTTACTACTTCATCTTAATTACATGATCTATGCTATATTCTTCTCCATGGAGCAATGGGCCAGCTGTTACAAGTGAAATCTTTGTGAGAATTTGAGAATCATTGAATGATGCATATGTTAAGTTTGGGGGAGATGGCTACTTTCCAACTAATAAACAAACTCCTACTTTCCATGAGGACATGAAAAATTATTCAGTTTGGGGAGGAGCTACTATGCTTGCTGCTTTTTCATTCACATTCGTAATTTGGATGCATATTGTTCTTCACATAAAATGTCGATTTTGAATTGAGCATATCTCACAAACCACGAATTCGATCCTCATGAAATTTGGACAGGGAATGCATAACAGCATGATGAATAACCATGGCAAGTTTCAGCTCAATCCAGTGCACGGTTTTCAAGAAAATGACCATCATCACCTACAACCAATTCGCATTTTTCTCAAAATCCGTGATGTGGGTTTGTCTAATTTTTGGTGAGGAGATGCACTATAATGGTACTTACCTACTTGCAAAATTTCAACCCAATCCAGTTTTTATTTTTTGAAATATTGGCTCTGGAAGTTCAGCTACAATACATTTTTTTTCATCTTCAAAAGTGCAGAATTTGATTTGGGCATATCTTTCAATTGGTAAGTTAGATTTACACAGGTATTGGGTTGCATGAGGACATGCAACAAGTTCAGTTTGGGGGAGATGTTGGGCCCTGTAATTGTCAATTTTTCCATCATTTATTGACATACCTTTCATCTATTTTCATACCATTATTTCTCATTTATCATTCCATTTTTCATCCATTTGTTGTAGCTGCATGTTGAACAGCTTGCTACTTCCATTGATGTTTTAAGTGGCTAATAGTGATTATTTTCCTTTATCTTTGATGAATTAAATATTATTATGCATAATTTTACTAATGATGGTTTATGGAGTGATTTTCCACGTACAGGATGCTCATAGCCAACTGTTACAGCCTTAACCAAAAATGCATGCCACATAAGAACACCTTGATTCGCGTCTTGATTTGTGGGTAGATGGAAATGAATCTCAAAAATATGAGACATGGGTTTTGTGCGTAACATCCTCATTTACCTGACTCTTGAGGAATCTCCAAACAAAGCTACGGTTTGTGATATGCAGGTGGTTCTTTGAGAGGGTATTTTCCAGATTTGGTGTTGCGGCCGGTTCCAAAGTTTCCATGTTCCAGCTGTTGTAGATCACAAGTTGGAGGTTCAGTTCTTCATTTCCATGAGATAATTTTATGTATAAATATGTAATCAATCTCATTGAGGGAGGATAGATTGATAGGGATTAAGCATGATAGATTAAGCAGGATAGGAGATGGATGATAGGAGATGTAAGATAGGAGAGAACACAATGTTATGATGTAGGATTTGATCCAGATCTATTGTAATTCTTCCATTATGATAATACATGCTGGCAGTTTCTTAATTCTGGAGTTGTAGACTTTCATTGTGGAGATCCAGATCTGCTCAGTGGAGGAAGGGCCCTCTTCCCTGAGCAGATGCTGGTTGTGTTGATTGTAAGTGTTTTATTTTCTAGATCTGTCATTTATTAATTCATGCTTTCATTCAGTAGATTTATCATAGTTGTTTTATTATTCTGTTCATGATTTCATTAGATTTATCATATTTGTTTTCATGTTATTTCATCTTGATAGATCGTTGGCCAACTTAGCATTGCTTTCAAGTTTATGTATTTAGATCTTGTTTTATAATAATTTATTTTGTTGAAGTATGATTAGATTTACAGTGTGATTTTATGAATAGGCTGAGGATTGATTTATTTTCAAGCAGGTCTGATTTAGTCTACAAACAGTTACGATTGCATATCAATAGATTAACAGTGTCAGGTAGAAATTATGCATGCATAGATCTTGCACAATAACTTTGAAATAAAAGACTTCCTCGGGTTGATAATTTATGTTTAGCACTCTGCATGTTAAGTTTTAATTAACTGGCATATAGTGGGCACGACAAAGGTCATTTCATATTTCCTTCAAACTTGGCAAGTGAGATTCCCAATGGGTAGAGGCCAACAAGGTGAATCCATCAAGACTACTTTCATCTTCTAGAGCTTCTTTCTCTCTCCTCGATGGGCATTTTTCTGGAGCAGTGCAAATATGGATGAGAGGCACTTTAAGAATATTTATATCTTTGTATTGAAAGACTTTTGGGTCAGGCTAATTATATGGTTGGATGCCCCATACAAGAATATAGAGATCTACACTCTCATAATATTTTTATAATAATCCTATGAGTTATGGTGGGCATTTCCCTAAGGTTAGTTAGGCATATTTTACCAATAATTCCATACTTGGACAATCTTTTATCTTCTCCTAGTCTTGGTCTAATTTCCCTAAACAAAAGTTTTTGCAGTTTTTGCATATTTTTGTAGGTCTAATTTCCCTAAACCACAGTTTTTTCATGTTGGGCATGCATTTGAGTAAAGCAATCCAAAATTGAATTGCTTCAGTAAAATCCACGCACATCCCTGATTTCATTTTCCCATACTTCAACCTGTCATACACATGCTGAATGTATTGAGTGTAAAATATGCCATATAATCGTATAATCCTGTAAATGGCAATTTTTTCGTTTTTCCCTACCTATAATATTCTGAACTTTGAACCAAGTGTCAAATACATCACTTAACAAACCATCAAATTCTATGATTCAATGAACCTAAATCGAGTCGAATTCTGACAGCATTGAGAATGATTGTATCACCTAGACATGAACTCAACATTTCATCATGATTAACCTTTTTTCCCCACCTTTCAATTATTCCAACGACCAACATAATACACATATCTAGATTTGTCCTGACCCCATTGCTTCCTTCCTAGCAGCTACAGTCAATTACCAATCATGTTGCTTCTTATGTAAGATTGATAAATAGGGGCCACTGTTATCAGTAGATTATGCAGTATTCAATCCATTCTCTATCTTTGTTAATTTTTGTCTAGTATGACCATGAATGTGCGCAAATTTGAGTTCACTGATAGTATGAGTGAAATGGGTAGAATTGGAAAAAATTGGAGGCATTCTCATCCGGGTTCGATGGCTTTCGTTGGAAGTTCCATTCCATCTTATTGTTTTTATGTTAGTTTGGAATTCCTTTCCCATCACTTAGTGAAGTCTTTCTTGCACTGAGTCAACACCCTATCCCTCTTCAACAACCCAAGCATTCCCTCTCGGTGGCATAGCAAGATTGATTTCTTCAATTCCAGCTTTTAATTTGTCCACATCATATGGGTATTGCATGTTGTTTTTCGCTAATCCATATTTGTCTGTGGCATTTATCTCTTCCTTACCATTTTCTTCTTTCATTGGTATTTCCCTTTTCTCCTTAGATACCTCTCATGCACTATGCATCTCTATTATAATTCTTCTCTACTCTCTCCCATCCACATAACTGGAATGCAACTTCCTCTTATACTTGCTTTCTACCCCTGGTGTTGAAACATGTCTACTTCAGCGCTATTTTCCTCCTTGTGTTGCACTATCTTGTTTTCCTTGTTCCACGGTAGTTGGTATCTTCGTCTGAAGCCAGGAAATTACAATAGAGGACGGGTTAGGTTGTGGGTGAATCGACATTTCAATTTCACTCAAATGAAATCCACTTGTAACATGGTCAATCTGACCCTTGAGTTCTATCAATAGAATTTAATAGGTAGTAGGGACAGTTATTATTGAAGGAGTTCTTTGATGTTACTGATTCAACAGTAAACTATCCCTCTGCTCTGTAATGAAAGCATAATATAATAAAAAATTCTCTTGGGCCCCTTTTAAAACTTTCTTGAGTATCAATCTGGTTATATTTTTGCATTATCTCTATTTTTTTGCTCGGAATGTATTATATATGTTATGTTCTCATTTATTAATTTCTGCAAGGAACTATGATGATTTATATTATATAATAAAAAAGAAACAGACAATACAAACTTGTAGAGCCATGAGATTGGTTTCCAAACTATGATGCTCATCAACAAGAAACCAACATTTACAGTTGTTCTGTTCTCATTTCAAATGTTGGATGCATTCTTATTTCACAATAGAAGTTTAATTTATGTCTGAAATTAAAACTATACTAGTATAATTAGTTTTTGTATGCAAACTTTCAAATTGCATACCTACATTGTACTTCGATTGGAATTGGTGTGCATTTTTAGTTCTAACCATGAAAAATTGGAAAATACTATCAATTGTTGTTTTGGATGACTTGGATTTTACTATAGATCTTACAATTTACATAAATGAGTACAAGAGTTTGTAGAAAAGGTTGGTATGTCTATGTTATAGTGCAATTTATTCAATATAGCATGAAATGTTGATCTCTCAATTCATTTATAGAATATATTTCAAGAATATTTCATATGTCAATTCATTTGTAGAATATATTACGAAGAATATATTTCATCATTTGTAGTTTCATACACACTTCTCAGTATGGGTTGCACATTAAACTCTCTTAGATATAGGACAAATTCAAATATGGATTACACATTACACTTGTATTACACATTAGAAACACATTAACTATGTCAAAATATATCCATTTCCAAGAAATGCTGACAATTTATATTACAACAATATTAGTATGTACATAGACATCAAATGTACACCATATTATTTTAGAAATCTAGGCTGCTTGGGACTCGGGAGGTTTTTGCAATTCCTCCTTTTTAGAATAATAAAATTCGCTATAGCTTCTCTTGCATTTTCCATAACCCTCCAATTCTACAGAAGCTTCATCGGCCATAAGTTTTGATTGTTTTTCTTGCTCTTTCACTTTGTTTGCAAGAATTATCACGTTTGTATGCAATCTATATTTTTCTTCTAGCCATTTCTTCAACATCTCTACATTATTATTTTTCTTATTTGAGTGCTCATCTTCCTTTCTTTTAAGATCATCATCTATCCACTTCAGGTCAGATTGAACTGCACTTAATTTTCTTTTGACCTATTGTACCTCCTTCTTGAGCTCTTGTTCTCTCAAATCGCTATCAAATGGAGTATACAAAATTTCTTCTACCATAGGTTTATTATGCAAAGCTTTAATTTGGTATTTCAAATCTTGTATCTCACTATCACATCCCAAATGTAGTGTTTTTCCCTTCTCCAATAGTTTTTGGTGAAGGTCTCTAATTTCGGCCTCCTTCTCCTCTATCTTCTTCTTCAATGTTGGATCTAATGAGCCAAATATAAACTCTACAACATTAATTATTGAAGAAACTTCATTCAAGGTCTTCTCTCATTGTTGCAAGGAATTATGAAACTGGAGCAAGCTCTCCATAGTTACATCACCTAGTTTTGTACTGCTAAAACGTTCTGGTGTGATGGCCTTTTTACCCTCCAATTTGGATTCTTTTGTTGTGCTAACATTTTTACCCTTGACTGTTGATTCTTCTAGTCTGTAGACCTATTTACCCTTGACTATTGATTCTTCTGGTGTGCAGACTTGTTTACCCTTGACTGTTGATTTTTTTGGTGTGCAGTCTTGTTTACCCCTGACTGTTGATTCTTCTAGTCTGTAGACCTATTTACCCTTGACTATTGATTCTTCTGGTGTGCAGACTTGTTTACCCTTGACTGTTGATTTTTTTGGTGTGCAGTCTTGTTTACCCCTGACTGTTGATTCTTCTGGTGTGCAGACCTGTTTACCCTTGACTGTTGATTCTTCTGGTGTGAATACTTGTTTACCCTTGACTGTTGATTTTTTTCCTCTTACAACAATTTTAGCCTCGAGAGTTTCTGAAATCCTTTAATTCTGTTTTTTTGTAACAACTCATTTTTGTTTTTAATTGTTTTATTCAATTTTTCCAATCTTTCTTCATATTCTGCAGTCTCATTTTTTTGTTTAATGATCATTTCTCTCAATGCCATTTGAAACTCAACCTTCAAACCTGTAATAAATTTTTCTTTCTTCTTTAATTCTTTTTGAAGTTCTGCTTCCTTACCAAATACAGTCTTCAGTGGTGGCATGTTCAAAACTTCGGGCCTGCTTTTCTGCTCATTTTCAAATCTCCCTATAGTTTCCTCATCTTTTTTCTTTTGAGCATGATACATGTCTTTCAGTCTATCAAGGTCAGAAATCGATTCTGGTATAACTACAGTAAATTTAGAACATTGATCCTTAATAAGTTGATCCTTTTGGCCAATTATTTTTTCAATTTCCACAATTCTTTTCTCTAAACCTGTAACATGATGTACGAAATCAAGAATTTGGACATCCTTAGTTCTACACAATTTGTCGCTATCTTTGAAGGAATCCTCCCACAAGGTAGATTGTTCTTTAAATGCACCATTTTATCAAATAAATAAATAAACAAATCTACCATCAAAATAATATTTAGCATGAATTAGGTGTTCATCACTCGTTGATGAATGATCCATATCATTGTTCACAAATTACTCCCATTGATCTGCATTTTCATTTCCATGCATTCCAACCAAAGTTGTGACAGAAACATCTCCTTCAAGGGAAAGTGAAGGCATGTCATTTCCCATAGGTTCCATTATGTCCTCTGAAGGTTGGTCGATTTTCTTTTTCTGGTTGAGTCACCCTTTGAAGAAGCAAAGTATGACCGATCTCTCTAGTTTTGGATATGGTTGATAAAGAAATCTGGGTTGAATCAACTCTCAATCAATCACCAATAACCTTGTCACAACTATAGTAAATGTGCCAAAAATGCATGAGTTGACCTGCGCATTGAAAGATGGCATTGGTTTGGTAGGTGTGCAAAGATAGCCATATATTGTCGATATAGAGACGAAAGTTCCTCTAAAATTAAAAACGCCGATATTGCCACGGTTTTTTCTCCATGATAAAAAAAAATGAAGTATTAATCCATGAATGTTCAAAACGTGGAAAAATCTAACCAAATGTATTAATCTGTAATGTTTAAATGTTCCTTGGTAGGGATTTGGGTGCCATTGACTGGTCTTATTCCCATACTGTTCAACGTCGGTATTAAATTAATGTGGAAGACATCGAAGATGGTCTTACAACCACTGTTTAATATAAATATGTGTTGTTTAAATAATATAGGATGTTGACCTTCGGCTCTATGATTCCAATGATCATTTTTTACTTATTATATATGTATATATTTGTATGTTGTTTGTTTTTAAATCAAAAGGTTGCCACCGTCGATGGTCTTCGTCCATGAGTAATACTAATTTTGTTTACAATTGTAGTTGTTGTGATTGTATGATGAACACGATGTATGTATGTGAATACTCTATCAAGGCTTTTCCTTATGTGTAGATTGGCGTAGGCATGGTGTGGAATTATGACCCTATCTTTACTTTGTTCTAATGAATAAAAATAAAACGACCCTTAGGGTCTGTGATCTACTATACAGTAGGTAGAAAATGTTTTTAGTAAAATTTGGTTGCCATCATTGTTGGCATTCATGCCGATCCTTGGGGAAAGAAGGCTTACTATTCGCAGTTGTGCGTACATTCAATTCTAGATTTATTTCGTCGATAAAAAAATAACTCTAGTTAAGGTTCTTTGATTCACATGTGGTTGTTTATGTAATAAATTGGAAAGATCATCTTAACATAGATCTTGGATTTGATGGGATTTGTCCACTATGGCCACAGCCTATTAGACTTTAAATATTTCATCTTTCTTGTTTTAATACCGTAGATCTAAATCGTGGATGGTGTATGTTTAGGATCCTTGATCAAGTAGTGTTATTTACTTAAACTGTCTACTTTTAAATCCATGGTTGATTGTGTTGTTGGCTTAGACTTCCACAATTAGTTTATGTAATCGTTATTCAGCTAGAATATTGATATATTTTACTCGTTAAATAAGTAATTAATTGGAATCCTATAGTTTGTATAATGTTAGTATTATCAATGTAAAATCATTTTGTTTGTATTAAATGATATAGATCTGTACTATACATTAATAAAATGGATTATATCCTAATACTTCTATATGTGTAAGGATTTGGATGATACTCTATCTGTATATACTTATATACGTTTTCATGTGATCCTTATTGTGGTTTAAATATGATAAATAGATTAATACTAGCATGATTAGAGATTCATTCTACATTTAGTTTTGTAAATATAGACTAAGGAGGAAATTGGAAATAATTGATCTACAAACAGGAAATAGACGGTTAAATTTAGAAATAACCGATACCAATTAGAAATAGGTGTTTCCTATCAATTTATGTGCAGAATTCAATTTTCAAATGAAATCATAATTCTTAATCCAAGTTTACACGTTAAACCCTAGAATTCCCTAACTTCTTCTAAACATTTAATCATGGCATCATTAGACTAACTGATATAGACTAGATCCCGCATTAATCTTCTTCAGATCTAGAATTTAAACACATTCTACAACATTTAAAAACATAAATTATGAACCTGGCACCAATGCTGGGAAAACAAAAGTGGAGAAGTTGTTCCTCCTAACCAACTCCCAGAGCAACCAAGTTACTTGCTCGAGAATCCTCGAGCCTGTTTGTTGAACCACAAGAGAAAAATCCTTCAATGCCCCATCTCTTGCATTCACAAATTTAATCATTGCCTATTGCTAGCCTCCTATTTCTCATGGACATACTAATATATAGTATTTTTCCTAGGACTTGGTCATTTATGAACCTCCTGCTTTTTAGCGCTCAACTAGGAGTTGTGACCTGATTTTTGGGGATGATGCCTCCTACATCTTGAGTTCTCACTCAGTGGCTCCAACCACATGTCTTTTCCTCTTGTGGGTAAACAAACACTCTTTAACAACTATATCCACGTTTTCCCCCTTCAGCATATTTTATTAAAAAAATGATTTATTCTTGACTTTGTATCAAAAATAATAAAATAAATAAAAATAACAGTTAAAGTATTTTTCAGCAGATTTAATAATAAATTATTAATTCAAGGTGTATTACAATGTCACATTTCAAGAAGAATCTTATAAGCCATATTTTTATAAATTCTAAACATAGAAATATGAAGCTTAACCTAGTAGCATGTGAGGAAAATCCCTAAACCCACTACTAAATTGGAGGAGCCATCTTCCATATCCATATCCAAATCCATAAAAGCACAACCTCATTAAGTGATGTAAAAATGGAGTCCCAAATCCTTCTTTACAAAAACACAATCTAATAAGTGATATAAAAATAGAGTCTCACTAAAAGGGCATAAGGCATAGTAACACAATTCTATATTCTCTATAAAAACACAATCCAATAAGTGATATATCTAGAAAAAATTACTTTATGAAAAAATATAGTATGAACAAAATAAGAAAGTAAAGTGCTTATATAATACTTTTATTCAAATATTCACAAATATATCATAAATGTACATAGACATTTATATAATAAAATCAAGCATTCATATGAAATTACAACGCATTTCTGTTTGATAATGTTTAAATTATTAAAGTTTTTTTTAATTGGTTTTAAAAATTTAATTACAAGAATTTGTTTCTATATTACACCTAGACCAAATATTCAATAAATTCGAATTTGTCCCGGATTTTCATAGAGGAACTACCAATAGTGTCGAATTATGCTCCTATGATATAAGGAACAATCTAAAAACAGTGAGTCACTTGGTTGGTTCATGCCTCGCAACCTAATCTACTCAATGGAGTGTAAGATTTTGACAAATTGAGAGGATTGTCTATAT
>LPNX010671548.1:0-28318 GCA_001517045.1 Pseudotsuga menziesii
AAGCCAGGTTCATGTAATAATCCACCATCACGGATATGATTCCAAAACGGTATCCGGTTTTGATATGGCCCATAACAGTTAAGTATGTGGATCTCACGGTCACCATCCAAATGCCGGCCCTTCAAAATAATACCTGCAACAGATGTGAAGACGTCAAAAACCGCGTACCTAGGATTCCACGCAGTCAATAAACCCCCCGACAGTCCATCAGAATCCACAGCACTCATATGCCAACTATTCACCACCTTTGAAAAAATACCAATAGCCCTATCTGCAGATACCATCGTCTCCTGAATTAAAATAATATCCGGTCGAATATTCTCACACATACGTCGGAGGGAAAGAAATTTAAGGGCACCCCCAACCCCACGAATATTCAAAGAGAGAATAATCATGTGTAACCCCGTGCAAGGGCCTTCTGCTCTCTAAGGGCCCGTGGGACATGTGATGAAGGAGTATTCACACTAGGAGATTCAGGTAAAATACCCTTCATTTTCCTAGCATGTCTGGTCTTCAGTGGAGAGAACTCGGGTTCCAAACCCCCGTGGGTGCTGCCCTTAGGGTCAGTGAGTGTCTCATCCCTCCCCCCGGAGGATGTTCCAGTCTCAGATAGGGGTTTACCACTAATAACCCGGCCACCCAAATAAACAGGAATTTCATATACAGAGACATTCATTCTATAAAGAAATAAATCTTCACCGCAACTTCTAGTAGGCACAATATCGCATAGGGAGCGCAGTATAACAATGTTTCCATACTGGGCAGCTCGTGTGGCTTAGAGCAATGCGTCAGGCAATGTTTCCATATTCACATATTATTTTATTTTTGAATATTATATAATATTCCATATAGTATAATATGGTATTATACAATATTTATATTATACTATCATTTTGTAGATAATTATTTTATATAAAAGCTAGAAAAGGATTTTATGTTTATATCTATAGGTTTCACTTTAAGCAAGTTGACAATATTAACTTATTCATAGGAAGTTAGTTAAACATTAAAAAGTAGAAAAAGGGCTATGTGTTTAAATAAAATAGGTCAATAATGGTGTATAATATGTATGAGTTTGATGTGTATTTGAAGAAGGATAAACATTTTATGAAATTGAATTTTTTTAATTTACCATCAGGTGAATCTAGGTATGTAATCTTTACCAAAATTGTAATTTTGGATTGATAAAATTATTGCTTTTAATGCTGATCCAGATGGAGATCGGTGGCCACCCACCTATTCCACTGGCTCAAAACAATTTTCCATTGTGGCAGTTTCCTAGTTATTTTTCTGCAGTTTTTCGAGTCTTAAACTTTCGGGGCCGTTTTGAGGCCTTAAACAATGTTTTTTGGAGATTCGGGGCCAAATGGTTGCCATCGGCATGCATTTGGCCGACCAAAAGTTGTAAATATTAGACAGACCTTTCCAACGAGCTATCGAACGCCCAAATCGGAGATCGTATGCAAAAGTTATGACCCCGGGAAGTTGACTGTTCAACTTACCACCTTGGGGCCGCAAACTTTATGACAATTCATCTTCTAGGGTTACGTTTTGGGACTTTTGGGGTTCTCGCCTCATTCTTATTATAAATAGGCCCCTTTGGCCTCATTTTGTATTAAGCTTGGCACGAATGAGCATAGCAGCCACATCTCTTCTCAGAGATAGCTACCACCATTCTAGCAATTGTATTACAGTCTATTCTATTTTCGTCATTTAATAGAATATGTGTTTACTGTATCTTTGTTATCTTTGCAAAATGTCTGTTATTATGATTATGTATATGTTCTTTCATTTCGTTCACGCATAAATCTGGATCAAATGCATAAATGGATTCTAACACTCTCTAATACTTCTATTGCAACCCAATTATGCAACATTTTTTTTGATGGGAACATGTAAATGTTTGCCTTAAAAAGGTCATGGAAGCCCAAACAACCATATAATACATATATTCCAAAACTTGTTCAAAAGTTTCTATGAGTTTATCAAACAAATTAAATTCTTCCATAACATTTTTGAAAATTGTCAAAAAGTCTAATCCACTATTGTGCCTAAAAATATAAATTCAAATGCATTGGCTTAAATTAGAAAATGTAAGAAACTAAGATGAAATTAAGTGAAATGATGCCCATTGTGGGCTTCCTTAATTAACTGGTCATCTTGATTAGGGCCCTCCACCAACCTAGAATGAGGCTACTCTATTATACCCAGGTATATTTGTCGGACAATTTCTTACTTGAAATACTTGAAACCAATTGAAAGTAGAGGATGACTTTAGGAGAGTGAAAGCCATGGAGAATCCCAAAATTGTATTATAGTGTATATCCATGTCACTTGCAGGTTATCAATTTTCCCGTTTGGTTCATTCAATCTGTTTTCCTATTCCTCTTGTTTAACTTCATGCTTCTCCAAGTGTATAATAAGATATTATATTGACTACCTCATACCCTCATGTTGGGCATTCATTCAATGGAGTTTTTTCTTGATGTTACCATTACCCTATGCTCCCACTGGATTTTGATTCTTGGGATTTTCTGTTTTAGGTCTATCATTAAAGGAAGACCCACCAATACAAGCCACAAATAGGAAAAACCTCAAACAAATACCAAATAAATTCAACATAATTGCTCAACCTGTGAATGCTTAAGTGCATAGAAAAAAACTACCACACCAACGCAGGTTGAGATTACCTTTAAAAAGTCCAAAATATAATCTAACATATAACCAACGGATTGATAACATCGAGGAACCAAAAAAACCAATGTAGAGAATGAATAATTACCCCTACCAAATGTTGAGCACCTCAGGGGTATCCTCTCCAAATACTGCAAACCACCATCCTAGATTGAGCCCGCCTACTCACCATTAGAACCACCTTCATAAAACAACAAACAAGAAGAATTATCCCACTTTTACAGCATTGAACAAGTACAAATTCTATAAGGGAATACACCCTATGATATGTAAGAGATTATTTGAGGGATCCTTGAACATGAGGGAGTTTTAAGGCTCCCTCACATAACTTAGTGCTGAGAAGACATGCATGCCTTAAAACTTCTTAGATGTTCCAAGTGGTTCTTTAGTCCATGATGCCTTAAGGGAGAAATGGGATGTGATTATGAATTGTTGAATTGCACGATATGTAAAATATTTACATCGTCAAGGGTTTTAATGTCCGAATATATTCTTTCAAGGTTCTGCTCTAAATAAAGAATTCCTTGAGAAGCCTTCTTCTAGTTTGCTTGATTACCAATAAAGAATTTCTAAAAATCATAACATTCTTGATGTGATGCTTCTTGAGGAATTTTATCCCTAGATACAGAGTGTAAGTCTCTACTTCATTATTACTGGTGATTCATATGCCCTAAGAGTAGGAAATTTCTATATTTCCATAAGGGTCTAGGAAGACCCGCCTCTGCTCTTGCCACCCCTAACCAAACTATGCAATATTAACTTATGATATATATGCAATTCCATCAATCCAAAATGATTATTGTTGGATTTTTGGTTAAAAACATTGGTTAATTTGAATGGCCAAAATAGACAAATTTGTAAAATGTTTAGACTACGACTATGTATTTTTGTTATGGTAACTAAATATTTTTTATATTTTTAACAAAAAAAGTATAAATTTTGTATTAAAAGAAGCCATTGTTAGAAAAATATAAAAAGTGGAAGCAACCAACACTAACAATATAACACAATATTTATGTGGAAATATTTTTGTATGGGATAATAGCAACTTCAATATTTTATTATTACTCAACAAAAAACTTACAATGTTGGAGGGTCACTCCCGTTTTATACAATACATATGAGGTTTGTAAAAGGAACTGAAATATGCTAGAAGGGTATAGAAATTTTCACTTCCGAACATCGAGGGAGCGGGGGGATTGGAGGCCCCCTTTGACCGCCTTGTGCACTCGATACATATGAACTGCATGTGGGCCCAGTCATGAACTCTACAATAAGAATATTGGATATTTGGATATTAGCTTCACCTTCTAACAATTGTAGCTGAATTGAATAGTGAGATAATACAAAAGGAAATATGATCTTGATCCAAAAAACCACTGATCTATCCTACTTGGAGGATCTAAGATATATTATGACCTTGGATATAAAACTGATCAATGTATATTTTCTAGAGTATACTTTGAATAAAATTCATAAATATAAAACAAATTGAAAAAATGCTGACGTCTACAAACTTAAAAAAAAAATGCTTGCATGTAGCATAATCTTGGACTTGGTTGGAGGGATGGGATTCCTGCTTGTCCATGTCCTCCATCAATTCACACACTGTTATATATATATATATATATATATATATATATGTATGCATGTATGATATGGATTGATCCAAGAATCCTAAGTCTGCTCTTAGGTTATCTCTGGCCAAATCGCCTATCAGCTCTCTTTCCATACAAGCTACAAATCCCATCTCGCCTAAGATTCCTCATGATGGATTCTGTACCGCCCATCCAGACCCCAAGATTTACAAACCTTTTCACATGCCTCATCACTTACCAACATCACTCCCATCCTCGCCCATTGCTCATGTTCACCCCATTTCCCTCCCTTCAGGATGAATCACCATCCATCCATCCACTCCTTTATGATCAGGTTCATCTTCTTCATTATCCATTTTATTTACCACCTCATTCTACTCCTTTTCAAAATCCTTCTCCTACAAAATGTGACACTCTTGATCCTAAATATTTCCAGCAGAAATCGAAGAAGGTGCGTGGCAAAAAATTCAATCCCTAGCGCATCTCTAAACTGCTAGACAAAATGAAGGTAACAATCAATTTAGAGGTATTTAAAGAAAAGAATTTCTTCTACATAGAAATGGGTTCATTCTACTTGGCCACACATATTTAGATATGATCCTCAAGTCCATGCCAAGGCTAGAGGATTCATTACCTTTGCTTTCAATACAATTGAATATCGACAAAAAATGCTTTAGATGGGCCCTAGTTTTGCTGGAGTTTTATGTTAACACTCTTCAGGTGGCATGCAGGCTTTGATACCATCTGTGAACGTATCCATACACTTGCACTCCGAGTCAAATTATGTTGTCTTCTAATTGAATATTGGGATGAAATAGTATTTAAATACATTGGTGATACCCTCAAAACTTTTCTAAAGGTTGCTCCGGACACGTCACAAAAAACACAAACTTCTATAGCTAGAATTTGTGTGGAAACAAACATAGCACAAGGGCTTCCTGATACTATTTTGATGCAAGTTGGAAAACACTCATATGCATACATTAGACTATAAGAATGTGCCATACCAATGTACAAACTCTCATTCTCATGGTCACCTAAATATCTCATTCCCACTATTGAGTACAACTGAAGAAATATGTTGTATTCACTTGCTAATGAGCCCCTCTAACTTCAATGACGAATCCCTATCCCCGACAAAAAAAAGGCATAAAAAATCAGAGATATTTGACTGTTAAGAATCTTTTCCTCAATAATCCACAAAATCTAATAAGGAGTTTGTGAAAGTTACTGAATCCCTTTAAGAAAAAATAATGAGTTGGAATAAATGATACTAGGCTCCCATGGAAAAACCACTGCTCCAGTGGATACACCCGTGGGAAAAAGGGAAACAAATTGCTAAATATATATCAAGGAATCCTCCATTGGTGCCCCAAAGTCCTATGATCTATTAATTAGGGATTGAGGAGAGATCGTCTCCTATATCCACAAAATATACATCATACAACTCCCATACATTCCATTCCTCTTCGAGATAATACACCACTTGGTCATAGGAAAAGGACATAGGAAATCAATCACATGAGGTAGATTCGAAACAATAGGTGGTTGCCCCATCAACCAGATGACAAAAATTGTACTTGGATCTCCCCAAATAAGAAGCAGAGAAATAAATTTATGTAGGAAGACAATCCATTATCTAAAGGGCCCTTAGTTGAGAAACCCTCTCTAGGGTTAACAAACAATTTTTTTATCGCACAATATGTGATGGAGAGGGGAACCCTCAAAACAAATACCACTAAACTATTGCTCCAATTACCTCATCCTTTAGTTTTAATTTACAAGAAATAATCTGTTCTGCATATTCAACCTTAAAGATACTAAAGAAGTGATTCCCATAATGGACATTGCTAACTGTCAATGCTACTATTAATTTTGGAGGTTTATCTCTTTGATGGTTAGATTCACTTGTGCTACAATCCTCGGTATTTTATACACACTTTAACTCTACTACTTTTTTCTCAAAAACTCTCAACATCACGATGAACTTGCTAATCTTTTATGCTCCATCACATGTCCGAAAAACCTTTTGGGAATGGTTATTTGATAATGATATTCTATCTCGTCCCCACCTTATGCTTGGAGAAGACCTCAATTTTACTTTGTATGGATGTGAATCATAAGGCCCAAGTGCTAGGAAAGACTCTTTGGATGATTATTTCTCTCACCATCTAGAAAATATTCTTTTGGTAGATGTGGAACTTGTAAACCTTGGGTCAACAAGGTCTAATAAGCACAAGAGTGGGGGGTTAATATCCAAATGCTTACATTGATTCCTTCTAAGTGAACAACTACTTCTTGAGTTAAATGCCTATAGGTACTCCATATTAAATGTAGGTTACTCTGACCATATGCTTGTCCTACTGGAAATAGCCTCGTCCTCCCAAAAACCGCCTACAACTTTCAAATTTAACGGACCCCATTGGTTTCTATACGAGGACTTTAGAACACTACTGTAGGAAAATTGGAAGCCATACAATCGGGGATCATCCACACATGCTATGGAATGATTCCAAGGTAATATAAATCAAATAAAATATTTGACCAAGGACTAGGTAAAAATACTTTTGCAAACTCAGATAGGATTCTTATTCAAACTGAAATAATGAAATAATAGACTACTACAAAAAAGGGAAATTAACTGAGGATATGAAGAATGAGATTGACTCACTAGAGAAGGAAATATATCGCATCTCGACATGGAGTGAAGCCAAATGGTGTATGAAGAGCAAGGATCTTTGGTTATTAGAAGGAAAACATAATACAACCTTTTTTCATCAGCAAGAAAAATGAAGGAGGTACTCAATACTATTTGGAATATTAGAGACCAAGATGGGGAAGAATGCAAGAATTTAAAAATTATATCTAAGGTAGCAAAAAAGCACTATAAGAATCTATTCACTGATCCACCAAAAGAGAAACCTCACTATATATTCTCAATTCTATCTTTTTTCAATCGATAGATAAGTAAATAAAATGGAGGGACTCTTCTAGATAATGTAATAAAAGATGAAGTTCAGAAGGCTCTTTTTTTATTTTAACATTGAAAATCACCTAGTCTGGATGGATGGATGACTGAATTTTATCTTGGATTCTTAGACCTCATTGCAAATGATTTGATAGTAGTGGTAGAATAATATCAAGCTAGATTTAATGTTAGATCATTATACCACCTTAGTACCATGGTCATACACCTAGGACACATTTTCATTTGTTTTATACTTATGCTATATGGTCTAAAACTAGGTTGTGTTGGTCAAGCAATGTCCTTTTGGTGTTTTGGACTTGTTAATGCACCTAGGTACCCAGTTTTGATCATTCTGGTTACACATGTGCCCTCATTTATGACTGTTTAGTCCTTGGTGCACTCCCACTCCATAAAACAGGGAAACTAGTTGACCAGAGGTGCCCATGTATGGTATTTGGGGTTTTTTGGGTGCTTTTGGACTATTTATTGATGCCTAGAGCCATTCCCACTCAGCCATGCACTCCACCACTACTAACCTACCTTCCTTTATGTGCTATCATTCTCCAGCCACATTTCCACAGGAATTCATGACCGTTTGAGGTGGTTAGGGAGCTCATTGGTCCACCTAGGGGGGTTTTGAGGTCCAATCTAAGCCTGCCACATGTATGCATCCAATTTGCCTCCAAAGGATAATTATTTTATCCTATTGTATAATAGGTGTTCCATTCATATTTACATACTCGACAATGATATTAAACTCAGTTATTGACACCATTTCTATGTGTTAATTTTGCCCTTTTCACTGTTTTTTTGCATAATTGGTGAATATTTTGCGTTGTGAGGATTCCTTCAACTACTAGATCTTGATTTGAATCAAATTTCCACATGATATCAGATCTCTTTGGAGCTTAAAATCAAATACAGAGCGTTTGAGTTGCTATCTAGGGTTTCTTCCAGAAAGATTCGAGTGTTTGCATTGCAGATACTCCCGGTGTTTCTATCACTCAGTGCACATGCATAAATGGAGAAGAATCATGTCTTTCGCACCCCATTCAACTATTTTGAACGGAAGGCTGAAATGGTGATCCAAATAAGGTCAAAATTCCTCTACAAAATCACCATGGGGACTGAGAATGAACCCAACTATGTTGTGGAAAAACCGAAGTACTTCAACAGATTGGATGAGGAATGCAGGATGCTTTGTCTCAGTATACCGAGGGATATTATCTTCCATGTAGAAAATATTACCACACTGTTGGGCCCTGGAATTTTCCATTTTTCCATCACTTATTGACATATATTTCATCCATTTTCTTACCATTATCGCTCATTTATTATTCCATTTTCCATCCATTTGTTGTAACTATGCGTAAAACAACATACTACTTCCATTGATGTTTTAAGTGGTTAATAATGATTATTTTCCTTTATATTTGATGAATTGAATACTATTATGCATAATTTTACTAATGATAATTTGTGGAGTGATTTGTCATGTATAGGACGCTCATAGCCGGCTGTTACAACCTTAACCGAAAATGCATGCCACATAAGAACACCTTGATTTGTGTCTCGATTTGCAGGCATATGGAAAAGAATCTCAAAAATCCGAGACATGGGTTTTGTGCATAACATCCTCATTTACTGGAATCAGAAAGAAATGGTCAAACAAAGCAACAGTTTGGGATATACATATGGTTCTTCGAGAGGGTATTTTCCAGATTTGTTGTTGCGGCCGGTTCCAAAGTTTCCAGCAGTTACGACCGTGTTTTAGCTGTTACAGATCACAAGTTGGGGGTTCAGTTCAGTTCTTCATTTTCATGAGATAATTTTATGTATAAATATGTAATCAATCTCATTGAGAGGGGGGATAAATCAATGTTATGATGTAGAATTTAATCCAGATCCATTGTAATACTTTCATTCTGATAATACATGCTGGCAGTTTCTTAATTCTGGAGTTGTAGACTTTCATTGTGGAGATCCAGCTCTGCTCAGTGGAGGAAGGGCCCTCTTCCCTGATCAGATCCTAGTAGTGTTGATTGTAAGTGTTTTATTTTGTAGATCTGTTATTTGTTAATTCATGCTTTCATGTATTAGATTTATCATAGTTGAACATTTTATTATTCAGTTCATGTTTTTATTCATTTGATTTATCACAGTTTTCTTCTGTTAATTCATTTTGATAGATCGTTGGCCAACACAACACTTCTTTTATATTCATGCAATTAGATCTTGTTTCATAGGAATAGATTTTGTTCGAAGTGTGTTCGATTTACAGTTTGAATTTATGAATAGGTTTTAGGTTTGTTTTCTTTTAAAGAATGTGTGATCTAGTTTGCAAAGAGTTTCGATTGCATACCAATAGATAATAGTGTCAGGTAGAAATTGTGTTTGCATAGATATTGCACGATAGCTTTTAAATAAAAGACTTGTTCGGGTTGATAATTTATGTTTAGCACTCTGCATGTCAAGTTTTAATTAACTAGCATATAGTGGGCCCAACATTTTGGTGCCGTTGCCGGAGAAGTTATCAATGGTGCAAAAGTACATCTGACATTGTTTTGTAGATGCATTGTTAAAGTAGGGCATGTAGGTTGCATTATTACATTTCAGTTTATTGAATTTATTTTGAGTGTGAATTTTTTGTCTTTACATTCAGTTTTATTTCATTTTCAATTTTTGGAGCATAAAACTTATTATTCCCCTTAGAGGTGTTGTAAGCACCACCCATTCTACTAACAAGTTGACAGGAACATTCGAAGGAGGAGCCTCAAGATAGCACACGAAGAATCTAATGAAGAGATGGCAGGTAAAAAAGATGCAGAAGTTGTTACCTTCGAATTACCCATCAGAGATTCGAGAGGAGTGGCACCAATGAAAAGAATTCCCCCACATGTTCTACCAAATTTTCACGGTTTGGAAAACGAAGACCCTGATGTGTTTTTATTTCAATTTGAAGTACTTTGTAGAGGATATGGTTATTGTGCTAATGGTCAAAAGTTGAATGTGTTTCCCATTACTCTAAAAGGAACAACCTCCGATGGTTCATGAGCATCGGTGGGAATTGTATACAAACTTGGGTAGACATGAAACATGTATTCTTGAAAAGGTACCAAGATTATTGCAGGGTCAATGAAGACATCTTCGAAATGACACAAGGAGAAGAAGAGAGTATGGAGGAATACATAGAATGCTTTCAATATAATCTCCAAAGATCCAAACAAAGGAAATTGGGGAAGGAGACCTTAAAAACATTTCTACTCAAGGGAATCCAAGCTGAATATTTAGAAATATTAAATTTGATGGGAACAGGTAATGTATTTCAATTAGCATATGATGATATGTATGCATGTATGTATGTATATGTATGTATGTATATGTATGTATGTATGTATGTATATGTATATGTATGTATGTGTATGTATGTATGCATATGTATGTATATGTATATGTATGTATGTATGTTATGTATAAATATGTAATCAATCTCATTGAGAGGGGGGAGAAATCAATCTTATGATGTAGGATTTAATCTAGATCCATTGTAATACTTTCATTCTGATAATACATGCTGGCAGTTTCTTAATTCTGGAGTTGTAGACTTTCATTGTGGAGATCCAGCTCTGCTCAATGGAGGAAGGGCCCTATTCCCTGAGCAGATGCTGGTAGTGTTGATTGTAAGTGTTTTATTTTGTAGATCTGTTATTTGTTAATTCATGCTTTCATGCATTAGATTTATCATAGTTGTTTTATTATTCAGTTCATGTTTTTATTCATTTGATTTATCATAGTGTTCTTCTGTTAATTCATTTTGATAGATCGTTGGCCACCACAACACTTCTTTTATATTCATGCAATTAGATCTTGTTTCATACGAATAGATTTTGTTCCAAGTGTGTTCGATTTACAGTTTGAATTTATGAATAGGTTTTAGGTTTGTTTTCTTTTCAAGAATGTGTGATCTAGTTTGCAAAGAGTTTCGATTGCATGCGAATAGATAACAATGTCAGGTAGAAATTGTGTTTGCATAGATCTTCCATGATAGATTTGAAATAAAAGACTTCCTCGGGTTGATAATTTATGTTTAGCACTCTGCATGTTAAGTTTTAGTTAACTGGCATATAGTGGGCCCAACACACACCCAACAAATTCTGTCACAAGATCAAGTCACTCTCTGGGAATATTCATGAGATGAGAGGACACCAACTCGAAAATGAGTTGATCTCATTGAGCCCAACTAAATTTCAGCCGATCCGGGATTTATTCACAAAGCTCAAATCATTGGTGCTTCAACTAAAATAATGTGGATTTGAAAAGGAGTAGCATATGATCTTGTCCATTCTTTCGAAGATAGGCCCTGAGTACTCAGTGTTTGTCTCCACATTACACTCGGGAAAGCTGACAACTTGAAATTGAAGAATGCCTTCACTGGTAGACTTCATGGATTCTTTGACTCAAGAACAAGAAAATCTGGTGCAAATGGGTACCATAAAATCCAACAAGGATCAAGCCCTTGCTGTAGGAGTTTCAAATCAAGCTAAAGTCAAGAATAAATCCAAATATTCAAAGCAACAACAGAAGAAGTAGCAAGACAAGCCCAAATATTCAGATGGGGGTTCGAATCGTAGCAAGGAAAAAGAGAAGAAGAAGCAAGAGAAGAAACAATGCACTTATTGTCACAAAGGGTGGCATCCAGAGAGTGCATTCATGAATAAAACCATTGACATGATGGTGAAACTCCTTGAGAAGAACAACATCCCACTGCCAGAAGGTGCAAGGAAGAAAGAGGGAGTTTCAAGATCAGATAACAAGGATAGATGCCATGCTTTGGTTGTTGGGTCTTCAGGCTCTTCATCCTTCATCATAGATTTAGGTGCCTCAAGGCATATGGCTTCCATGTAATATTCCTTCTTGACCATACATCCTTACAGTGGTCCATCCATCCTTATGGGTGATGACTCAAAAATCCAAGCCAAATGGATTGGAAGGATTGGTATAGAAGATGGGTACTTCAACAATGTGTTGTTTGTTCCTGATATTGCAACAAACCTACTCTATGTCTATCAAATGATACACACAAGTACAACCAAGAGAGTAACATTTACTCAAGATGATGTGGAGATATCAGAAATATCTATAGGCCAAGTTGTTGCAATGGGTTTTTTCTGACCATGATTCAAGAATGTATAAGTTCTCTCACTTTCTCTCCTACTCCCAAGGGAACACGCTTCTGTCACATGCCAATGAGACTAGCAAGTTGTGGCATGAGAGGTATGGATATAGAATTTCAAAGTGTTCAAGGCTTTAGTTGAGAACATGTGTGGGAATAAAATCAAGGCCATTAGGAATGAAAATAGAAAGGATCATGTCAACAAGAACTTACAACATCTATGTCATGAAAGTGGCATTCAGATGCAACATTCTATACCTTACACACCATAGAAAAATGATGTTGCAGAGTGCAAGAATAGAGCTCTGGAAGAGATGTAAACATGCATGATGGAGGAAAAGGATTTGTCAACTATGATATGGGATGAAGCCATAATTTGTATAGTATATGTTCATAATATATCCCCACACAAATGACTGGAAGGAAAAACTCCATTTGAGGCTTGGAGTGGTCACAAGCCCAATGTTTCTCATTTCAGGGTTTTTGGCTCAAAGGCTTGGGCTATAATTCCCCCGAGAAGAGAAAGGACGTGAAACCTAAAAGAAGGAGTCCATTATTGTTGGGAACTAACTGGGCAGAACCGTGCTTACTTTATTGTGCCAAAAATACCCCTAGCTCACTGGCCCTTTCGGTGACAGACCGCAGAGTGGCCTGAAGTCTCACCCGAAGTGATCTTGGATGGGGTGGTTGAAGACTTAGGTGTCCTCAACCAGGTTCTGTAGCATCCTAGTGCCTCCTGACTCTTCTTAGCCAGCGGGATCTCTCAGCAAGGTGCTAGGCCTTTCTTCCTAGCTGGGTCTGATAGGGAACTGACTCTTATCGCATCGCAACCTTTAGGACGATGCGCAACTTTCTCTTCTACTTAACTCGTAACCTGCGATATCTCACACATCAGCTCCTCCGATAGTGCGATATTGCCTTTCTATACTGTGATATTTTCTACAGTAAGACTCAATAGGCTCATCAACTCTCATGGTCCAAAGGCTTTCTCTCTGGGTATAATAGCTCAGTTAACCTTCAACAGGGTGTTAAACAACCTTACTTAAGCTTCTACAGTTCAACACACTTAACATCCACTATACTCAACTTGCTGAACTACACATACTGGAATCACTTAACATAGTAACTGCTAGCTATACTGTCTAAATCAAGCACTGATAAACTCATATACAAAATACTTGATACATTCAACTTGCATTTAACCTTCTATAGTGCTGTAAACTGAATGAGAGCATACATACATTCACTGACTGATAAGCAAAGCTCATGTAACAGATAACAGATAGTAACTAAGTAAGCACAATCACATGAAACAGTCGCACAGCACACGGATTTTACGTGGTTCACTTCCAGGGAGGAAGCTACGTCCATGGGAACTGGTTTATATATTATATCTTGAGAGAGTAAACACAGTTCCGCTGCAACCTATTATGCAGTTTGAGATCTTCTAGGAAACTCCACGCACATAGACGAGAGCCCTTCTCTCTTAGATCTCTTCTCCTTCTATATTGCCTTCTTCTTACAAGATACTCTTCCTCTCTCTCTCTCTCAATCCCTGCGGATTTTTACATTCATGCTCAAGGAGCTAGCTATTGGTTACAGTAAGATAACTACAGACTGAATAACAGAACCGGAGCTCAACTCTTTCTCAATGTCTCACTGTCTAACTGACTACGAGCTAACAGACCAACTGACTAGCTAACCTTTCATAATACAAAATACATGCTTAAATAGGTGGCCCAAAGGTCTCACCATGATACAACACTGTGGGCCTATCCCAACAGTAACCCAAAAACAGTAACTTTGACAGTCGGCCTATCTGTACTTTGAACTGCCGCTTTTCGTCACACCATAGCTTTCTGCAGTCTTCCGCGATTTTGGCGCTGAACGCGGGTATGGGCGTCGCTTCCTCGGTGGCTCCCATTCTGTCCTTGTCTTCAATACGTCGGCCCATTGCTCCTTTTCCCATTACGAGGGTAGCTGAGCCCTCCTATCTTCCCCTCTTCCTTAAGTGCAGTGGTTGAGGTCTCTCTTCTCGGCTGCTTCAGGTACTGTTTTCTTTGACTTTCTTGTTCCGCTATGGCAACTTTTCCTGTAGCTGCGGGGCCCTACTCCAATAGTCCCCTAACACTTACTTGTGGCTCGTCCCCGAGCCACTAACAGCTGCCTTCTCCTGCTGTAGCTTCTCCTTGGCTTCCTGCGAAGTCCTTATGAATCTCTCCCTTAGTCCTGCGACATCTCTGTCCATAGCTTCGACACGGTCTTGTGCCATTTCAAGCATAACTTGAGTAATCAAGGGGTCTTCTGTAAACTTAGTTCATAGGTCTCTCTTATCTTTCCTTCATTGTCATGCTCTCGCTCTCGTTGCTTGCGAGACCTTCAAGTGACCGCTTCACTTGGATCACCATCGAATCCTTCACACACGATATACTCCAAAGTTGCATATAGGTCTTTTCTTGGGTCAACATCTCCTTTAAGGATCTTGAGCTTTTGAGAAGCCTTCCACAGATATCCTTTCCTCTTTATCTGGGTTAGTACTCGTATCACAAGGAAAATATAAATCTGTATCTTCCAGCCTTCTCAAACATTTCATTCAGTCTGGATCCTTCCATATGAAAGCTATACAAACCATGAATTCCATTTTGAGAACAAGCCTTTGTCTGCATGCTGAAGTTCTGCTTGTTTGGTTTGTTTTCCCGTTTCACTTTTCTTCTCAACAAATCGCTTGGGGTGTTCACGCTGTCTATGATCTCCATATTTTCATTTCTTTTCCTCTACAATCTCTTGTTCTTCTCTTAGCTGATGAGATAGGTCATCTTCCTTCTCCCGTTGCCTTCTTTTTCTCATTTTTACTTTCTTCCTGCCTGTAGATTTCTTCTCATCATTCCTCTGCTCTGTTTTCTTATCTTAAGTGATCTTCTCGTCTTTCTTCTTCTCTGTAGCAAATTCTTTGATGACATCTTCTACATCTTGCACTTGACTCCTCATCCTTGGAGGCTGTCTGACCTGTGATGCACCTAATTTCACAACCCTAGGCGGTGTCGTCATAGCAGACTCGAGGCCACCACGCTGGAATCGTCGTACAACGTCTTCTAGAGGTTCCTTCTCGGACATACACCACCTGGTGCAATACTCTGGACTGGCAATGGCTGCGAAGTTGGGGAAAACCAGCACTCTGTAACTAGAGTATCTCTGCAAAGGGAAAACTCTACAAATTGCTCTATAGCTCTCAGAAATTGCAAAAGTAACCCTTCTGTATGAATGATCTCTGTATTTATAACGAAGGCGATAATCTCTGAAGCAACGGTCACTTAAGCTGGACCCGTTGGCAGTATTTATTTCATGGATAAGACAACAACCGTCGTTCCAATCCTCATTAATTGTCGAAAATCCGATCAAATTTGCCTCGAAAATTGTGTACAGGCGTCGGTCTTGACCAAGATTTACCAAATCTGGGAAAATCATTATACTATTTCCAAATCTAGGGTAACGTATACCTGTCATATCTGGATTAACTGCTTGTCAGAAGGCGAAGTGACTGGCCCTTTGTCTCTTTTCAAAATTGTCTACGTGGCATGGGGAACATCGCATCGCTGCGATGTCACACCACAGCGTTCTGAACCAAAGTGTTGGCGTGAACTCCGCAACATTCAAAAACTCCGCAAGCGTCCTATGACTTGCGCAACCTAAGCTTTCCTTCTGCGATTCCTCATACTTAGATTTTTTTTTTTTTTGAGTGTAGACTAGTTATAGGTGCGATGCATCCTTTCAAGTACACTGGACATCTGCACATCCAGTTCTCTGCATTAGGGTTGGGAGGTGGAGTGGCTGTCACTATAAAGCTTAAGCCTACTACCATTAATCAAAGTAGGAACAAGCTCCCTGTTCAGTTTACTGAGCTGAACGACACCTCCTTCTGTAACTTGCTAAATCTGATATGGCCCCAACCAATGGATCGTGAACTTCCCTGGAAACTTAACAAACTTGCTGTCATAAAGGAGCACTAGGTCTCCTGTCTGGAAAATCTTGCTCTTGAAGTGCTTGTCATGCCAAGCTTTTTCTCGTGCCTTCTGCACTTTTTGATGAAATCCTGCGATGAATCTGTCTTCTTCTAAGGCAAGCAACTGCGCTAGTCTTTCATTCATCGTATCTGTATCAACCATCTTGGTAATTTGAGCAATTCTTAAACTGGGAATAATATATTCCATAGGCATAACAACCTCTTGTCCATACACCAAGCTGAAAGGTGTGTGTCCTGTAAGTTTCTTGCATGTAGTCTTATAAGCCCATAATACAGCATTAACCCTGAGGTCCCAATCATCTCTTTGGCTATTACAGATCTTAGTAAGAGCATTTTCTAGAATCTTGTTAAAGGCCTCCACCGTACCATTAGCTTGTGGGTGGTAGGGAGTGCTCTTATGGTGCTGTATCTGAAATTCCTCTGTCAAGGCCTCAATAGTGCGATTCAGAAAGTGTGTGCCTTGATCACTCATCAAAATTACTGGACATCCAAATCTACTTATGATGTTTTAAAAAATAAACTGTGCGGCTGTAGTAGCATCACAATTCCTTACTACTTTGGTCTCTGCCCACCTGGTGAGGTATTCTATTGGTGTGATGATGTATCTCGCACCAGTTTGTTTCCCTGGTGGGTTGATAGGACCCACCAAATATATAGCCCACTTGTCAAATATGCGCAGCGTAATCTGTGGTCACAGCAACATTTCATCTCTCCGTGAAGGTTTTACTACCCTCTGGCAGATATCGCAGCATCTGCAAAACTCCTTAGTGTCTCTATGCAAAGTAGGCCACCATAATCCTGCAGCTAGAATTTTCTGAGCAGTCGGCTTTCCTACGAAATGACCTCCTGCGGTACCTGAATGTGCTTCTCTGATAATGGCCTCTTTCTCGTGCGGCATAACGCATCTGCGCAGGACTTCATCTTGACCTAGCCTATATAAATGTCCTGCTATCAAGGTGAAATCTGCTACTTTAACAACTAACTGTTTCTTTTGCTGCTTATTAAACTCAACTGGTGCTCACCCTGTGGTGAGAAAGTGAATAATATCAGCGTAATACTCATCTGCGATCTGGATAGAAAACAATTGTGCATCTGGCAAATTATCCTCTAAATTACTTGGTTCTTCTCCTGAGTCTATCTGCGACAGATGATCAGGTCCGACAATTAATATTCCTGGTTTTGCAATGATTTCAAAATCATACTCCTGAAAGAGGAGTAACCATCTGTGGATCCTTCCTCCTAACACTGGATTATTGACCAAGTACTTTAAAGCGGAATGGTCAGTGAACATCTTGAATGGGGCACCCAATAGGTAGTGCCTGAACTTCTGTAGAGCATACACCATAGCTAATCCTTCTATTTCTGTAGTGGTGTAGTTCTTTTCTGCGGTAGACAACTTTCTGCTTGAGTACGCGATAGGGTGATCGATACCCCCTTCTCCTGGCTGTGTTAAGACAATCCCCAGTGCGATGCTAGATGCATCCACATGTACATGAAATGGCTTGGTCCAATCTGGAAATACTAAGATGGGTGTTGTAACTATCTTCTCTTTAAGAGTGTCTAGACTTTGCTGGCATTCCTCATTCCATAGGAATTTCACGTCTTTCTTTAACAACTTTTCCATAGGTGCTGTGATCTTTGCATAACCCTTGATGAATTTTCTATAGTACCCTGTATGACCAAGCACTGTCCTCAATTGCTTGACTGAGTTGGGTGCTGGAATATTTACAATGATGGCAATCTTTGCAGGATCTACCATCAAGCCTTGTCTGCAAACAATATGACCCAACAAAATACCAAATGGTGCACAGAATATACATTTCTTCAAGTTAATAGAAATCTGATATTGCCTACATTTCTCTAACATGAGCCTTAGATCCCCTATATTCTTGTCGATTAATCCAAATATAGTCCAATCATCAAAATAGACCTCTAAGAATTTATGGATGTATTCCTTAAAGACATCAACTACTACTCTCGAAAAAATAGCTGGTGCATTTTTAAGACCAAAGGGCATTACCGTATACTGAAATGAGCCCCATTCTGTCGCAAAGGTGGTCTTATGTTGATCCTCTGGATGGATTCTGATCTGGTGATAGCCTGAAAAGCCATAAATGAAGGAGTAGACCTCCTGTCCTCCCACATTGTCTAAAACTTCATCAGTAAAAGGTGTCGGAAATGGGTCATGAAGTGATGCGTCATTGAGTTTGCGCAAATCGACACAAATCCTGATGTCTCCTTTGGTTTTCTTTTCCTGCACAACCATGGGACTAACCCATTCACTCTCTTCTATGGGCTCAATGATGCCTGCTACTAGCATATTATCAATCTCATCCTTAAATTTTTCTTTATAACGCAGATTTAATCTGTATGGACGCTACTTAACTGGCCTAGCATCCTCCTTCAAAGGTATCCTCATGACTCCCAAATATCCTACTATTCCCTTCATCTCTATGAACTTGGTGGGAAATAAGTCCTGATAGTCATGTAACAAATCTGCGATGTGTCCTACCGTTTCATCATCCCAATAGTCTCCAATAGAGGCAAACTTTGGTTATGCTTTTGTGCCAATATTGATCTTTTTAATCTTGACAGGCTCCATGATAGCTGGAATCTCTAGCTTCGGTCCATCAACTTCGTGAGTCCCTTCTGAATCTGGAATGTTGATACTACGAGGGTCCTCATCCTCATCATCTGGCTCTGCTGCGAAGTTATAACACTCTAGAACATCTTCTAACTGGATGGCCCAATCAGGTTGAGGAGGCATTGATAGGGTATAGTCCTCAAATATCTTAGTCTTTATAATATATAGAGCCTGATCAATGCTTGGGTACTCAGATTCAAAAATGAAAGTGAGTTCAAAGCTATTTATCATAACTGGCCATGTAATGGTTCCTCCGCGCAACTCTGTCTCAGTGTACCAGTTTCTTGGGATTGTGTCTAAAGTGTGAATGAATAGGTGAACCCATTCATCCTCTAGAATATCTGACCAATTCTGTTCACAAGTCTTAATATTTGACCTGGGGTCACTTTCTCCTGTGTATTTTTGCTGGAAACACTCCTTGTCATTAGAGAATCTGATCGCCATCAATCTCTTAAGATCATCCCATGATGCGATATTTTCTTTATGTGCATGCCACCATCTTGCAGGTGTGGCTCTTACTGCAAGGTCAATAACTACCATCCTCTGGTCATGAGGGATTTCCTGCTCAAACTGCTGTATAAATTCATTGACATTTGCTAAGCCATCAAACGACGGAATATCCCTAATCTCTGCTCCAATCCATCGTAGTGACTTAGTCATAAATGCACATCTACAAGCTGAGACTTCATAAAGTCTATTCTGCCAGTTTTATAACCTGACCTCCGAATCCAATGCGCATGAGCTGTCGCATCGCCAACTAAGATTTCCTTCTGTGGTGGGATTGATATAATCATTCTGATTAGCAGTCATCTGATAGAGGCTCTCCATATTACACACCTCTTCCTCTGCTATGATAGGTTCAATGTATCGAGGACCCTGAAAAGGATCCAACGGTGCGATGACCCGAATCTGATTATCCTCAAAGGTCATTTGTCTTTTCTTCAAATCGATAACAGCCATGTTATCGATTGCCCAATCAATACCTAATAACGCTGGATAGGGTCTGCTATCACCAATAATTTCTATGACTTCAAAGTCTACAAAGCTGCGAACTCCGTCAATATCAACTGGTACTTGCGGTAATCGACCCAATGGCGATACCCTCTGCTGATTGGCTAGTCGCTAATGGATAGGTGATCTGGCTAACTTAGGGCTACCCATATGTTCCCATGTCTGCTTAGTCAGAACATTTACCTCTGATCCTAAATCTAGGATTACCTCATCCATTTCAAATTCTCCAATTTGTGCTGTGAGTCTCATCTCTCTTCCTGTTCTTGTATGGCCCATAATATTATGAACAGCACGCTGCGTACTGCTCAGGGAAGAAGAGTGCTGACACTGAGCTATGATGCGCTGAAGCTCTCCAATAGCTTTCTCATTTCTTACGAGTTTCAAGCAAATCCGTAGGAAGGATTGTACACTTCCTGTCAACTCATACTCTTCGTATCTTCTAGATGTGTAAGCCTGCGGTATCTACACAGGACTAATGCCACAAGGTGTTTGCTGCGGTACACCCCTACAAGGCAATATCTGCGATCCTGATGGTGTAGGGTTAGTAAAGAAAGTTTTAGCTTGATGAAACATTTCTTTGTTCTTCTGCAGGTCAAGTGGTGTTGATTTATTAGTGGCTTTGCGCACCCACTCCGGACTTGTATTCTTTTCGGCATCCTGCGATGTCCTACTAGTGGAAGCACCACTGCGAGTGACAATATTGACTCTTGGTTCTGGCTCGTTTTGGTCAGCAGCAATAAGCTGGATATTCTGGTTTACTGCTGGCTTAGGATCCCTAATCTTGGCTATCAATATAGGACATTCTTCTATAGTGTGATCATAGGACTTGCAATATTTACATGTTGAAGTAGGATTCTGACAATCCCTAGCATAATGTCCTATAGATCCACAGTTGTAACAAATAATCGGTCCACGGCCACGGCCAAAGCCTTCACCACGGCTAAAGCTTCCTCCACGGCCTTGTCCTCTGAATCCTCCACCACGGCCAACATGAGCCGGTTGATGCTGTGGTCCTGCTGCTGGACCTAGTGTCTCTGACTGGACTCTGTAGAAGTCATGTTTTCTCTCTATCATGAGATCATAACCTCTGCAATTATTTTCATCGTGTCCTACTGACTTACAGAAGTTACAGTATGAGTTCTTGGGCATTTGTACATACTTATAAATTAAGGGGCATTCCCGTGGTCTATGTCCTCTTGTTCTACAGATTTTACACCATGGCCCTGTTGATGTATATGTAACTTCAGAATGTATTCTTCTATGTATCTTATGTATTGTAACCCGATGTTTATTCCAGGATATTTCTATTATGTATTTGAGTCATGTTGTCATGCCTCGATGTTCCAATCGGGAGGATTAATAATGTAAACAAGTCTTGTCAAGTCATTAGGTAAGTCCCCACAGTTTCAGGACACTTGAGTTATTATACACTAATTAAGGTGTAGGCTCGAGTAGTAATTGTTAGGTTGGGCCTACGTGTGAAAATGCAATTCAAGTGAACGGATGAATATAAATAGAGAGTGAGAGTCTCTCTATTTATCACTTGTGAGATACATCACTTGCTCTCTCAAGTGTGGCGCACTAGTGGAGAAGGAAATATACTGGGACAAGAAGACTACTGCTGTTGGAGTGCATATTTCTGTTTTGGGGTTTTACATCTTGTGGTGATTCTATCTTAGAGGAAGTTGTGGGGTTTTCTCCATTTATGGTTTCCCCGATCAAAACTCTTTGTGTCTCTTGTCTCTTGTGATGTGCTTATGTTTTATTGCTGTGCTTGTTATTCTCTCAGTGAAAAGATTCTAACATAATGCTAGCTTAAATGTTGAAAAACTAACATGGTATCAGAGCTAACCTGAGAAGAAGACACTGTGCAGCTGTGGGAACTAGGGATTCCTAGTTTGTGGACCTTCCTCCATATATTTTCAGCAAAAGTAAGGTGGAACAACTCTCCTCCCTAGGGCGCATCTTTCTGTCGAAGCAAAATTTGATTCCGAGCATTTTCAGTCTTCGATGCGGAAATTAGGGCTTTCTACAGAAGAGGAATTTTTGAGTGAGACCTGCATAGGATTTTTCTCCTCATCAAAACCGAATTTTATAGACCTGGATCAAGAAATTTGGTTGGGTGAAACTCCGGGAAAGTCAAACCCTAGTTTGACCCCGAGCTTGAAAAACCCTAAATACTAAAAACTGATAAGTTTTGGTACAGTCTCTATATTCTGAGGTTGAAAAAGTCTCAGAAGCTGAAAATTTCAATGGCCGAAGATAAAATCGTCAAGAACTCTGTTTCCAAAATTCAGCCTCAGATTCGCTATATTCCAGGAGATATGATCTCTCTAAGTTAGGGTTTCAGTCTCTTCCAGAAATCATCCATAAACAGGACACCCAGGGAGATTTGCAATATATTGGGCTACAGAGGTCCAAATGGAATTCCCAAAGATGTTCCAGAAAGGGCACGGACTTTAATTTCAGTGGTCCGAAGATCATCCTCAGAAGATGAAACAGTGACACGTGGCATGCTGTACAACTTCGCTATTCTGAAGAGTCCTGTAATAGGTCACCTTGGTAAAAGGATCATAAATCCCAAATGGTGAAACCAATTCTGATGAAACCTATGGTGTTGGATCAGGAACATGCGAGTTTACCTCAGTACTAAATTTCAGATACAGAGGAGTAGTAATTTCGGAGATATCACAGAAACAGTAACATGAATTTATGTAGAAGAAATTGAAAATTAGGGCTTCTTGTTCCGGGAGCTTCCCTTCACTGTTTTCAGAAAAGGAGTACATTGGACAGCTCCATTTAAAGAGATATATCTGTTTGTCCAATCAGATCTGAAAGATTCCAAGTTTTGAAAATTAGGGTTTCTGTGACAAACCCTAGATCAACGAACTCCGGGACAAGGACGGACACCTCAAATCGGTAAGATCTAATCCTTTGCTATTTGCATTTGAGGTTCTCATTTCGATATGATATATCACATCAGCTTGGTGAAAAGCTTGGGGAAGTTGACAACTTCCAAGCCTGGAAGTATATGATCTCTCTGAAGAAAATACATTGGACACCTACATGAGTATAGAGGTTCCAGTTTCAGAGGGAGACGAGGTTAGAAGCCTTTCACAAGAAGAACTTGGTCAAGGCCAAAGAAGACATCATGCTCATGCTGCAGAGGATGATGAACCATCCAGAAAGAGATCCGGATATGAAAGTGAAGATTCTTCAAGTGAGGATGAATATGTTCTGATATCAGCACTCACAGGTAACATTACTCATGGATGTGATGATTGGCTTATAGACAGTGGGGCTTCCAAACATATGAAGGGATTCAAGGAATCCTTTGTAAGACTGTCAGAACATGAATCACCTCACAAGGTGAAACTAGGAGATGACTACCAATATTGGGCAATCTTCATACAAGCTATACTCTGGTAAGTCTCTAACAATGAAAGAAGTATTGTTTGTTCCAGGACTCAAGAAGAACCTTCTCTCCATTTCAGCATTGATGCAAAAGGAATGCGGGTTGCATTCATAGATGGTCAAGTCATCATGTCGCCAAAAGGAAAGACTATCGATGATGCGGTAGTGATTGGAGAACAATAAGGAGGCTTGTACAAATTGAAGGGCCATCCAGAACAAGCCTTGATCCATGACATAGTAGAGCCAAATGAGCTTTGGCATAGAAGGCTTGCACATGTGCATTACAAAGCACCACCTATTGCAAGCAAAGCTGTTGAAGGTCTTCCAGAATTTCAAGCTATTTGAAGGGAAGATGGAAGAAACTGAAGATCAAGCTCTCATCATCCAAAGAAGATCCCTTAAGAATATGAAGAACTCAAATCTTGAAGAACTTCTTATCCACCTTAGCATTTGGATAAGAAACGATGCTATCATGAATGAAGAAGACGATGAAGCTGAAGGCTCAAGAAGGAGTATACCCACGAAACAAATAAAGATAAGTATTCAATTGTCATTTCATGATATTGTTTTGCTATGCATTCGTTTATATTAAGTTATTGTATTATGCATGATAGGATGTTTGCATTAATGACAATATACTACTAATATGCATGTGATGGGTAAGTAGCTCATGGTGCTATACAAATTCTCCATTGCTACTTATCTAGAATGAAACCTCTTTGCTGACATATTGGATTAGTGCACAATCTCAATGTTGTCCTGGTAGAGATGGAAGGCATCTAGAAAGTTTCAGTGAGATATGGATGAATGTTGTATTGGCTAAAGTAGTTGCATGATCATATATTTATGCATAAGAACTTGCTAGTATAAATATTATTTATGAAATGTTTCTAACCATACAATTGCATTTGACTTGTAGGAAAGACCGCATACATAATCGCCTACAAGCAAAGAAGAATGAAGACTTGTTCCGAAGAACAAGTGACGACAGTTCAAAGACAAAGAATAATATGACGAGTGCAGTGACATCATTGATGCAGAACCTTCCAGCCACCAAGAAGAAAGGGAAGACCAGTTCAAGAAGAATGATGTCAGGGTGCAGTATAGATGTTAGTTTTTCAACATTTAAGCTAGCATTATGTTAGGATCTTTTCACTGAGAGAATAACAAGCACAACAATAACATAAGCACACCACAAGAGACAAGAAACACAAAGAGTTTTGATCGGGGAAACCATAAATGGAGAAAACCCCGCAACTTCCTCAAATATAGAATCACCACAAGATGTAAGACCCCAAAATAGTAAGATGCACTCCCGACAGCAGTAGTCTTCTAGTACCAGTATATTTCCTTCTCCACTAGTGCGCCACACTTAAGAGAGCAAGTGATGTGTTTTTACAAGTGATAAATAGAGAGACTCTCACTCTCTATTTATATTCTTCCGTTCACTTGAAGTGCATTTAATCACGTAGGCTCAACTTACAATTACTTACTAGAGCCTACACCTTAATTAGTGTATAATAACTCAAGTGCCCCGAAACTGTGGGGACTTACCTAATGACTTGACAAGACTTGTTTACATTATTAATCCTCCCGATTGGAACATCGGGGCATGATAACATGATTCAAATACATAATAGAAACATCCCGGAATAAACATCGGGTTACAATACATAAGATACATAGAAGAATACATTCCGAAGTTACAAATACATCAACACTCCCTCTTAACTAGGAAGGTATTCTTTCGACACGATTTTCAGCACTGGTCTTCTTCTCTGTATCAACTGGATCATCTTCGTCTTCAAGTCATCTTCATCTTCAAGTCATCTGGATCTGGATCATCTCTCGATCTGGATCATCATAGAACTGGATCTGGATCATCACTCGATCCGGATCATCATAGAACATCATCACTGGATCTGGATCATTACTCGATCTGGATCATCATCACTAGACTGGATCTGGATCATCACTCGATCTGGATCTGGATCTGGATCATCTCTCGATCTGGATCATCACTGCTGGATCTGGATCATCTCTTGATCTGGATCACTTGGAGTCATCATAACTGGATCTATATCATAGCTCGATCTGGATCTCCTCTGGTCATCATCATGTGTGTACTATCTCGTCATAGGAAGTTCTACAGAGCCAACCCTTTTTCATGCTGGTTGTAGATCTAGCCACCAGGTAGGTCTTCGCCCAGCACTTACATCTGACCTGCTCGTCAGAAAGGCACGCCCAACACTCACATCTGATCATGTAGTAAAGTACAATCACATCAGAAAGGCCCAGCACTCACATTCACCAGCATGGTAGGAACAACAACTACCATTTGTGAAATGGCTCTGCACTTACATCTGACCTACTCATCAGAAGGGCATCACATCCATCCAGGTTGGAACCACATCCACCACAATGATGAAAGAACCCTGTTCTTTTCACCCAGGCTGGAACCACATCTGCCACAATGATGAAAGACTTTCAACCAGGCTGGAACCACATTCGCCACAATGATGAAAGAACTCTATTCTTTTCACCCAGGCTGGAACCACATCCGCCACAATGAATAAATATTTTTGCACTTACATCTGACCTACTCGTCAGAAGGGCATGCACTCACATCTGACCTGGTAGGAACTGAATCCTGCACCCTCGTCAGAATGGCCCCAAGTCCCAGACTGAGCTACCTGGTAACTGATCAGGCGCCTCCACTCTCCCGGAGAGTGGCAGTTGCCCTTACATCTGTCCTACTCGACAGAATGGCCAGCACTCGCATCTGTCATGGGAGGAACTTAATCCTTTAGCCATGACCAGAATGGCTCAGCCCTTACATTTGACCTACTCGTCAAAATGGCTCTCTCAGTCCCAAACTGAGTCTTCCTGGTAACTGACTAGGTGCCTCCATTCCCAAAATGGCAGTCAACACTCATATCTAACATGGAAGGAACCAAATCCTCTCACCATGATAGAATGGCTCAGCCCTTATATCTGACCTGCTCATCAGAATGGATTCGGATCTCTAGCACTCATATCTGACATGGAAGGAACTGAATCCTCTCACCATGACAGAATGGCTCAGCCCTTATATCTGACCTGCTCGTCAGAATGGCTTTGGATCTCTAGCACTTTCCCTAGGAGGAAGCCTCGATTTGGAGAACACCAAGTCTCTCTCTGAAGTACTCAAACTTCAGCCTAGCCAATGGCTTCATCAATACATCAGCTATCTGTTCCTCCGTCGCAACATACAGGAGCTTCACTGCTCCTCTTTGCACCATATCCCTGATATAGTGATACTTGATCTCGATATGCTTCGACTTGTCATGGAACACTGTATTCTCTGACAACTTCACGCAACTCTGGTTGTCACAATGTATACAAGTAGCATCCAACAGGAGATCAAATATATCAGACAGTAGCTTCCGCAGCCATACTGCCTCACAACTAGCTGAACAAGCTGCAACATACTCTGCTTCAGCTGTACTCAGTGCCACACATGATTGCTTCCTACTAAACTAAGAGATCACACCTGATCCCATACTGAAGCAACATCCTGAAGTACTCTTCCTGTCGATGGCACTGCCTGCCCAATCTGAATCAACATAACCCTCCAAGTTAATCTTCTGATTCACATCGTACTTGAGCCCATAATCAATTGTACCCTTCAGGTACCTCAGAATATGCTTTGCAGCCATCAAGTGAACACTTCTTGGATCTGTCAGGTACTGGCTGAAGGTGTTCACAGCAAAGCAAATGTTTGGTCTCGTGTTCGTCAGGTACATCAATGACCCAATCATCTGACGATACATCGTAGCATCAACCGTCTCTGATGAAGCATCACTTAATAGCTTCATGTTTGATGCCATAGGTGTGGCCATAGTCTTGTAGTCCATCATCCCAAACCTCTTTAGGATCTCTACTGCATACTTCCCTTGTCCACACCTCCATGCCTAGAACAGTAGTGCATCGACACATAACAGGAACATTACTGGTATTCCGCCTTCAATCTTGAAGCAAAGGTTGGAGTCCACTTTACTCTCAGTAAAACCTAGAGTCATCAGTAATCTGCCCATCCTGTCGTACCATGTCGAACCTTAGATCTTCTATAGTCACTCCCTCTGAAGCGAAGCATCATAATCCCTCTGTCTTCTGTACTCTATGTACTGAAACATTCTGTACTAAAGTGACAAGTAGTATCCATCTAGGATCATTGGATACTAAGATCCTCTATCTTGAACTTCTTCAAAAGTTCATCTTGGACCCATCTGTGAGTTTGTCATCCTCTATCAACCTTGTAGCAAAGGTTAAGATATTCATCAAGCTCATCATGTATGTATTTAAACTCTTACTGGCTGCAAATGTCTCTTCGTAGTCTAGGCCTTCCTTTCGTGAGAAGCCTCATGCTACGAATCTTGCTTTGTATCCCACTATGTTTCCATCTACTGCATGATGGAACTATGAACTTCTCTTTAGGTCTCGATAATACGCCCTGACATCATTCTTCTTGAACTGGTCTTCCATTTCTTCTTAGTTACTTCTTCATGGCTGGAAGGTTCTACATCAATGATGTCACTGCATTCATCATATTATTCTTTGTTTTGAAATGTCGTCACTTGTTCTTCAGAACAAGTCTTCATTCTTCTTTGCTTGTAGGCGATTATGTATGCGGTCTTTCCTACAAGTCAAATGCATATGTATGGTTAGAACATTTCATAAGGAATATTCATACTGGCAAATACTTATGCATAAATATATGATTATGCAACTACTTTAGCCAATACAACATTCATCC